>JASDQU010012004.1:124225-140213 GCA_032191745.1 Picea mariana
CATTGACTCATATTAGACTACAAATCTAAAACCCTTAATCCATTGACCATGCACCACTAAACCGCCAAAAATGAAAAAATTTCCCAAACAATTGGTGAATAAACCCCATTTTTTTTTCTTGGTGGCTCCGCCCTTGAGACTCCCAATAGGGGGACCTATAGTCATGCAAAAAATATAACACATACCCAACATTCTCCCATTTTTTGTTTTCTTTGCATATAGGGGAACAATCTCTCATGATCAATAATATAGGGAATAAATGCCCATTGTTTCTCTACACCAAGAGAACTTCTTAGTGCTCACAGATTTTGTTAATGAATCTGCAACATTCTCCAAAGTGTCCACCTTCACCAACAACACCTTCTTCTCTTCAACCATGTCTTTGACAAAATGATATTGAACATTTATATGCTTTGTCTTAGAATGATAAGTTGGGTTCCTCACAAAGAATATTTCACTATGATTATCACAATCTATCCTTACAACTTCTTGTACCAACCCAATACTTGAACACAATATCTGTAACCATACTACGTCCTTGCTTGCATTATTAACTACCATGTATTCAACTTCTATAGTTGAGAGTGCCACTACACACTGTCTTTTTCTCATCCAACTAATTGCTCCTCCAGATAGGTTAAACATATACCCACTTATAGATATTCTATGATCCAAATCTCCAACCCAGCCTGCATCAACAAAGCCATGTATTTACAACACTCTGTCCAATCCTGGTCTTCTTTGGTAGCATAATCCATAACTAGTAGTGCCACACAAATACCTGAAAACCCTTTTTACTGTTGTCCAATGATCCTTTCTTGGTTTTGACATATACTTGCTCAAAAATCCCACTATATGTGCAATGTCCAGTCTAGTACAAACCATTGCATACATCAAATTTCCAACTACACTAGCATATGGAACACGAGACATGTCCTCTTCCTCTTCCTGTGTCTTGGGACACCGATCTACAAATAAATTTACACCTACAATGGTAGGGACCTTTACCGGTCTACATTCCTGCATATTAAACGTCTGCAATTTTGACTCAACATATTTTCTCTAATTCAACCAAACTTTCCTGTTTTCCCGATCTCTTTTAATTTCCATGCCTAAAATAAAGTTTGTAGCACCAATATATTTCATGTCAAATTTAGAGGACAACTGAGTTTTCACATCCTGGACACTTTCCTTGTCGTTTCCTATTAACAACATAGCATCCACATACAAGAACAAATAAATAAGACGATCACCTACTAATTTGAAACACACACAATGATCGACTTTGCTCCTTGTGAAACCAAGTCCCATATACAAGTATCAAATTTTTGATACCACATCCTTGGTGATTGCTTTAACCCATACATGGACTTTTTTAGCTAGCATACCAACTCTTTATTTCCCTTCATTGCAAAGCCTTCTCGTTGCTTCACATCCATCTATTCTATTTCAAAATCAAAAGCAACAACAATAGATAAAATAAATCTAATAGAGTTTAACTTGGAAACAAGAGAAAAAATTTCACCAAAGTCAATTCCCTCTACTTAGGAATAACCTTTTTCTACTAACCGAGTTTTGTATTTCTCCACTTTTCCTTCTACATTCAACTTCTTCTTAAACACCCATTTGCTGCCAATGGGATTTATTCTAGTCGACAACTCTAGTAGATCCCAAGCCTCATTCTTGTCCAAGGTTTCCGTTTATTTAACTATGGCCTTTTCCCATAGTTTTCCATCCTATGAATCCACTACCTCCCTAATAGTTCTAGGATCATAATTAGTAATAAACAAAGAAAAATTTGAATGGAAATTAGGTGGAGTATACCTTTCTAGTTTCCTTCTTTCTTGAACTAGTCTCCTCAATACTAGAGTATGAGGCTCTTCTTCTTCCGATTCTTGTTCTTCTGTAAAGTCTGATTTATTATCCTTCATTTCAAACTCCATTTTCTCTGGTTCTTACTCCCTTAGTAGGACTTCCTATTTGACAACATCTTTTATTTCTCTAAATACCACATCTCGAATATACACTACCTTCTTAGTTTATGGGTTCCAAATCTTATAACCTTTTAGAACATCTTTTTCAGTTTTTTTATCCAACTTACTCATGTTTTTCTTTGGAACATGTACATAAACATAACAACCAAACACCCTAATATGTGTAAGAGAGGGTTTTTTTCCATTCAATACCTCATGTGAAGTCTTGTCATCCAACGTTGATGAAGGTGATCAATTTACAAAGTAACAAGCAATATCCACTACCTCTACCTAGAATTCCTATCCTAACCCAACACCACTGAGCACGCTCCTTGATTTTTCCATCAACATCCAGTTCATCCTTCCTACAACTCCAATATGCTGAGATGTGTATGGAGTAGTATTTTGCCTTAATATACTGCACATTTTTACATAATTCTTCAAATTTATTCCCACAAAATTCTCCACCATTACTCATTCTCAACACCTTAATTTTCTTCTATGTCTAATTTTCCACAAGAGCCTTAAACTCTTTAAATTTGTCAAAGAATTCTGATTTCTTCTCTTGGAAATAAATCCATGTGTTCCTCAAGAAGTCATCTATGAATGAGACATAGTACACATATTTACCTACTGATGGAACCAACATAGGTACACACTCATCACTGTGCATCAACTATAATACTACCCTTGTGTTATACCATAATTTTCCACACCATTTGCATTGTGAGATGGCTTAACCCTTGTCCCTAACTTGCAACTTGAAATCCCAAGTTCCCTAATAAAAATCACTTAAAAAATAATGTTTTTTCTTATATCCATGGGTCACCTTTGTTCAATACACATAGATCCACTCCTTGCTAGTGTACAACCCGCTGATTCCCTAAAAAAACATGAAAAATAAAATAATTCGACATTTTCGGGCGAGGATTTCAGTTGGGCTTGTTTCCCAACCTCYTTGAGCCCGTACCAAACAAAATTCAACCTCATTAAMTTGTTAAGGATGGTATAAAGGAACCTTTGGGGGAATKCATGAYGAGGACAACCTAGATGCAAAGTTATGCTGAAGAAATTGTAAGTCTCTCTATTCCCCTTCATCCTTTGAGTAACATCCCTGTAACCTGGAACCCTTGTTCCAAATTTCCTTCCTTTTCATTATATGGCCATAMAATGTGTTCCTATCCTTATTGGGTCATCCAAGGAAGGGAAATATTGCTGAGYGATGCTTGAAGGACCTTTTGGAGGAGCTTSGGCGATTAKATTTGAGGTAGTGTCGACGGTTGGAGTTAGGTCGTAAGTACTTCTTTTACCGTTGCTAATAAAGAGTTCTCTTTTCCCCAAACTCGTGTATAATTGATTAAAATTGTTTATGTATGTCTAATTACTTCTCATATTTGAATCTATTTATCTGTTGCTTGTACAATTTTATGCTATAACTACCTTTTTGCAACACTTTCTTGATCTTCTCTTGCAGGTTAGTTTGAGCAGGAGTAAAGAGCTGTACCAGGGTCAAGAGTGAGGAACAACACCAACAGTAAGGATAGGTGTGAAAATTTCTTCCCTCTCTGATAACGTATTTATTTCATCACAAGTATTATGTGTGGGTTAGGATTCTGTCTTTTACCTGGTCAATCTTTGCTATGACATGACCCAAAGTCATGGGGGAAAAATCCCATAATAGAATTGGCGATAATACTGGGGACTTGTTCCTAGTTTGGGTCAATATTAGGGTTTCTTGTTTTTCTCTTCTCGTTGTGATTTTATGTGTTTTCTAGATTTGATTTATAAATCATTATCCTTTTATAAAAATTTATCAAGTTTTTGGAAGCCCTCCTTCTGGAGTGGCTTTTTATTTTTTCTAAAATTCCGATCCCATCTGTGAGTTGCTCCTTTATAACCCGCGAACATCCATGAGTTTCCATTGTATGACCCGTGGATATCCGTGAGTCCTAATATACACAATCGCGGACCTATGCAAGATTTTGTTTTTTGAAAAACCTCTCTCTCATCTAGAAGGTGTTGGTTGGTTGTTCAGTTTTGGTTGATCCTCATGGGTGTCTTTATTGTTGCTTTTTTCTTTCTCAAGTCCTTGAAAACTTCTAATTCACAGAAAAGATCTTGCTCTTGGTTTCCCAGTGTTCTTGGATTATTTTTATCTTTCATTTTAAAGAGAAATAAGAATAGTGCATTCTAAAGTTTATTTTAGCATCTTTTGTTAGTTTTGCCTTGATAGAAAGAAAATGAAAAAACCTAGTCTTCTGCTAGTTAGGTCTCTTTCGTTTTTTGCATTGTTATTTGAAAAAGAAAAAGATGTTAGCCTAAGATTTTGTTTTCTTCTTACCTTAAAATCATTTCAAAATAAAAATAAGAAAGACCATCCTTTGTTTTCTTCTTTTGTCATCTTGCATCAGAAAGAAGAAATTTGCATTTAAAGGTTTGAAGGATTGTTCATGTATTTTTGAAACTCTTTTTCATTTGAAGAATTAGTGTAAAGTGGTCTTTGCTAGTGTTCTTATAAGTTTCATTTTGTAAGAGTATCAAACAACATTAGTTTCACTCCGCACCCTTTGAGTAAAAACAACCACTAAAATGAACGCTAAGCTTAACATGTACTAGACTTTGTTTTTAGGGTTCACAAACAAGTGTAGGGTTAGGGCATTGGATTAGGATTGGAGAGATAASTCTCCAAGGCCAGAAAAAAACGTAGAAGTGTGAGCTAGGGAGAGATTAAATCCAATTGCCGTATAAGTATAGTTGGGAGCCTCCTCTAACACAAGAGMTAAACATGAGGTTGCACAAAAGTGAGCCGAGGAGATTCCCCTCCAAAGATTAACTAAGCGTAGTGGAAAGATCATATATTGGGGGTTTTACTAGTKCCCTTACCTCCGCGAGAGGCGGTACTTTCKAAGCTTCAAGATTTGTTACACTGCCCATACATTTGATCYGGACCGTCGACTGTACCCCTTGGATGCTGACTGTGAGTTGGTAACCTTAGTTGATTTTCCTAGGGATATCACAGGTGATTGTGGGGGTTTGCCATGGTACCCAAGGCATATTTATTGTCACACTTTTCAATACTACTGGAGGGTACCCCATGAAGCATGGGTAATTGCATCAGATAAGGATGGTTAATGGAGGTCAGGATAACTGCTTCTTAGTCCTTCGTTCATTGGTCCACGAGACTTAATCAACCCGTGCCTTCATCCGAAAGGTCCCTTTCCAATTTTTCATTGCTTTGGACTCAAGACCTAATCAACTTGGGATGAAGATTTGGAAAATTTGTTTTCTTGCGATTTTTCTCTTAGGGATTTTTATTAGAGTGATGCTTTGTGTAGTTGGACTTAGGTTGTTTTAGTGTCACCACTTTTGGATAATTGATTCAGGGTGGTTTACAAACCGCTCCGTAGGTAGGGAAGGACCCATGGTATTTCTCTTGAAAGTGTGGAGCCGCCTCCTAGAAGGCGTGGGTTTTTATACCACTGGTTCACCAGAGTCGGTGCAAGAGAATTTTATGGACATGAACAATCCCCTGAGAGATGAACCCGTGCATAAGAAATTTATGGCCAAAATTCTTGAGGATACCGACCAAGGAACCCCTTCCCAAGGGGATTCTTGTGCTTTTCCTTTCTTTGGAAACGTTGGTGCCCCCTTGATGGCCACTTTGAACATTCCAGGTTTGAATGTAGGACTACCAGATTGGTTGTGGACCACTCCAAATGTCTCAAATTCTCTTGATGCTTCTCAGATAAGAAATTTAGGTCATGCACATTGAATGGATTTTGATCCTTTATCTTCTACACCAGTGAAGTCCACTCCTTGTTTTTCTCCCTCTTCTGGTGAAATTCTTGGTACTAGTAACCAAAAGTCTAAAAGGAATAGGAAGAAGAAGAGTAAGAAGAATAAGTCGCCAAACTCTGCTAGTCATGTTGGAGACCTGCACCCACACTTTGCAAGTCATGATGAGAGCACGAGCCTAGTCCCTCCGATTCATGTAGAATTTAAAAAACCAACCTTTGCTAGTCATGTTGGAATTAGGTCACCATCCTCTATGAGTCATGTTGGGGGAAAGCAACTAACCATTGCTAGTCATGTTGGAAACATATGTCCAGTCACTGCGAGTCATATTGGCATTAGTTTACCAACCTCTGTGAGTCATGTTGGAGATAGGTCAACAACCTCTGCGACTCATGTTGAAGACCAACATCCAACCTATGCAAGTCATGCTAGGGGAAGAAAGTCTAGTCACTGCTAGTAATACTAGCATCGAGTCACCGAACTCTGCTAGTCATGTTGGAGTCCTCTCACCAAACTCTTCTAGTCCCATTGGAGACGTGTAACCAACCTCTGCTAGTCATGCTGGGGAAACCCACTAGCCACTCCAAGTCATGTTGGGGCAAACCCATGAACCATTGMAAGTCATGTTGGGYGAAACCCACCAGCCACTTCAAGTCATGATGGGGGCATTGATAAGGTTGAGAAGCCTAGATGTATAGGACATAAGCCTAAGTTCCCTTGTAATCATTGCAAARGAGATCACTGTTGACGCTTAAAAATGCAACRATGAATACTATGCTCACAAATGATTTCCAAGCTCTATTAATTATTTATATTAATAATAAACTAGTAGGTGGGACCCACTTGTAAGACTTGTGGCGTTATGATGGATATGATGCGCTTATATTTTGTTTTCTATTGTGATGGTACCATCATAGTCTTCTACAGTTTGTTGTTTCAAATCATGGTTAAAATGTTGTGGTGACATAAGATGATTGGTTGATTTATGCATGGCACTGATAGTTTTGATGGCCACTCTCAGATCGTGTGAAGGTTTCCCTATGGATGAAAGGAATATTATAAGTTTTTTTTGATATTGCAATTGAATATGGCATTAATTGGTTTAATATGATCTTGATAAAAGGGATAATATTGGGGCTCTTTTAAATAAAAGGACTATACACAATCTCTAATGCTATGTATTATTGTGACAAAAGAGGTGCAAAAAACCTTTGCTACTAGACTTATGCGCCTTATTGGATGTTATATGTGGATGCACATGGGTTAATGTTATAGCATATTGTTATTTAAAAAAAATATTTGACATTACCAAGGGTGGCGCACTATGTAAATGAGATATGACAATGGTTATGTGTTTGATTAAATGCTTAGTTCTATAGTGAATTCACTGGATTGTAATTGGAATTGAATGAGGTTGGAGAGGGAAGCGACGTGCACTTACTGCACATCACTCAAATGCCCCTCGAAGCCCGTCACCCTAGTCATACTTGCATTTTGGTTTTTGGCTTTGGTGGTTGTTGATGCTCCGCATTGTTCAGTTGTGAAGGAGGCATATGATCTAGTCTCTTCTTCGCGCATGATTTTCCAGGTATGGGTTCCTTAATCTTCCATCCATGATGGTTTCTCTGCCATTCGAATCATTTTTTGGCTCAGGATTTCTCATGGTCTGTGTGTGTCCATGGTTTCTTCTGGTGATTATTCTGGACCATTGGAATTTTAAACAAAAATAATGGTTATGTTCTCCTTGCTGTGTGTAATATTTGCATGGGTTTATGGATAAAATAGAAGTGAAGCATGCTCAGTTGGCTTGGGTCTTTGGGTTTGATTGCTCTGTGTAAATTTATTATGTTTGACAAGCTCTGAGCCTTGTGCATGAGTATTACCACTAGTCTCTATGTTTAAGAATTGCCACTCCACTTTCGTCTCTGTGGTTGATATTTTCAATCATCTGGGTTGTAATGTGAACTGTTGAGAGTTTAAATTTTTTCTTGCCTTGACTTGAAAAAACCCTGAGCTATTAGCTATCATAGCGTTACCCTCACTAACGTTGTTTCTTGGAAAGTAGTGCAAAGTCTGAACTTAAAGCTCCAAAGAAGTAAATGAAAGCATTATATATGATTTTGGTTGGTTGGGCAAAGGTTTGTGCTTGGACACTCATTTTACTGTGCTGTTTAAGAGTTCGCTTCTTTCGTTCCCTATTGGAGTTGGTTGACTATCATTTGGTAACCCTCACAGTCGAGATTATGGTTACTTGTTATATGTCTGTGGTAATTTTTTAAAGGCACGAGATGTCTGTGTTTTTGAAGACTTCTTCCTTTGATTGAACCAACTATTCTTAATCTCCATTTGCTTTTTTAAACCCTAAATATTATCTTGATATTGTTTCAATCCAGTCAAGGGTAAATAAGCACTGTGTGTGCTTGGTCGATTGGGCATGAATTGGCTCTGTTTCTCATTGGGAAATTTTAAAAGGAAGTCTGTACATGCTAAATTATGTGAAGCTTGGGCTCATGAGTTGCATGTTATGTGTTGAATATTATTCGAATCAATTCTTATGTTGATTATATTTAAAGGAGACATGTCTGTGAAATAATTGGGGTCCGATTAAGAGTTTTTAATGCCCAGTTTGATCGTGTTGGACAATGTTTGAATAATGAGAAAATGGTGGTAAATACTGTGCATACTCTTATCGATTTTAAAGAATAAATATTGGATATAAATGGCTGGAATCACTGTGCGTATTCTATTGGTTTTTAAAAGGAAAAAAAAAGAGATTTAGCATTGAATTATGAATGCTTTTGGTTCAAGAGGTTATTATGTTTTACATATCAATGACCATGCTGTTTGTTAGGGCTGTTATATAAAGTTTATATGGATGCAAAGGCCGTTGTAATTGATTATTTCTGGGCATATGAATTATTTTTTGAGAGCCATCAAGCAATCTRTAAAGGAAGTAAAAATTTAGATGGTGGTTTTGAAAAGTGAATACTGATTGAATTGTGGAGGTTTGAACATAGATGTGTTTGCTTGTTTATTTTGTTTATTTTTATATGAACAATTTCCATATTATGTCCCTGTCATTCTACCACCTTTCGCTCATTATATCCCCCTCATAATCCCAATTTCATTTTTGACATCCCTGTTCTGTAAAATAAATTAAAAAGGTCTGTGTAACAACGACAAAAGATATGACACAAGAATGGTTGGAAACTGCTATTTTGGTATATTTTACATAGTCAAATTATTTAATTAATTACTGAGTAGTATTCGTGTAATTATCCCCTCTCATTATACCACCTTTCACTCATTACACTCCCTCCACATGTCCCATGAGCCATGTCACCCCATTCTCACTTGGCGATTATTAAATGGTTTGTTATGGATGGTTTTACATGTATCTCGTGTCAATTTCTGAGCCAAATTTTGATTCATGCATGCATACTAACATGTATGGTTCATTAAGGGCTTAGTTACTGACGAATTGCTGCTACATGATGAGTTTCTTCAGTAGGGGCAGCCATGGAATAAATAATAGAGGAAGAGGAAATTGGAACAGAGGGCCTAGAAGGCCTAGATTCTCCATTAATTTTGATGCTACTCCCTAGGAATTGAACCAACTGTTCCAAGCTGGGTTCTTTAACTAGATTGGGAAAGGAATAATACAACCTCAACCAGAGAGACCCCCCTTCCAGCCTCATAACATCCCTGGCGTTCCTGTGCCTCCTCATGTGTCAATGCAACCAGAATTCCCTGCAAATGATGGATGGCAAGAGATTGTCAACCCGACTGTCTCTCACCATCGTGGCTGGCCCAATTTGTCATTACCTCCTCCACCACCTGTAAATTCTAATGTTTATATTTCCCCTGTTCATTCACCTGTTTAATCCTCACATGCTAGTAAAAGACTTAAAACTCATGTCCCCCATGTGCAAGATAAAGGCAAAGATGCTGCCTCTCCTTCCTCTCCCTCAAATGACTCCTCAAAATCTGTTTCCTCCCTCATGCATTTGAAGGATGATTGTTCCCATGTAATTAGTGAAATACAACCTAAAGGTTCAAATCAACCACAGGCTAATTCTGGGAAATCAAAGGTGGAAAACAATGATAAAAGAACAATTGCCTCTCAAAGTGGAAAGCATGGCTTTTAATTTATGTGTTTTTGTGATTGAGTTGATGAAGAAAATGGTCTGCAGAAAGTTTGGACAAAAAACTCTTTTTGGATAATATGGATTATGTGGATATTTATATATTTTTTGGATATAATTAAAATTATTTATGATGTTTAAATATTCAATTTTGAAGGTATCTAAGGGAGTTACAAGGGACCTGGCATGTGTTGAAATGATTATCCATTTGTGTTTTATTTTATGATTTGAAAATAATAAAAGACGAGAGTCACAAGGGGTCCCACCTACCTAATTATTATTAATTAAAGACCCTTAACTATTATTATTATTATTATTTCTCCTAAACTAAATTAGTTAAGTCAAACTAACTTAACTAAAGAAAGTAGTTGAACTACTTCAAATTATTTGGAAGGCATAAAATCTAAATGAGAGGAAAAAACAAGCAGAGAATAGAAGGAGAAAACAAGACTAAGGTTTTCTCTTTTGATTTCATGAGATAGTTTCAATTTTCATTCATTCTTGAGTTCATTCAAAGCTTAATTCACTTTTTGACAACAGGGTCCTATTGTAGAGAACAAGGTTCAAAACTGAACCAAATCATTCAGATGCTTGTTTTAGAGGTGTTGATCCATCCTTGATAGTCTGTGTATTCTTGTCTTTTTATGGATTGAGTTTCATAGCTAACAAAGGATATTTTGTAGAGTCAAATTGGYAGTAGTTTGTGGCAAGCTGATCCAGATTATGAATTTCAGTTTTTACTTCTTAGAGTTATTTTGTATGGTGTTCATCGGGGATCTCTAAATTAGACTTTGGTCCATGCCCTCACATGGGTTTTATAAAGAGGAAAACACTTTTGATATCTCAGAATGAAATAAAKAAGATTGTTATTCTATCTCATTTGTGTGTATTTGTGACTTGGTTACTTTTKCTCTTTGATCTCCATATTTACTTTTTGTAATCTGTATATTTTTCAGAAACTTATATAAAAATTTAATGTTATTTTTCAACATTCTTTTCATTAATAAATCAACCTAACAGTTGTAATTAATACTTGTGTATTGGGAAAATATTTTTGAGTCTATAAAACATAGGGTGACATTCCCGACTATCTTGTACTAGACAAGAAAGATTCGAAAATGATTGAGTAAGATAATTCATATCTTTTCCTCAACATTTATTTTGGCGACCAGACTAGGGAGATCTTCCATATCTCTCTGGTTGTTTGTATTCGTGATTATCATTGAATATTTCTGTTTTTGATTCAATGACTATTTTCTTTTCTTCATGACAATACCTGTTACAAGGTAGCTGAATATTGAGCCTGGTCTTAAAGACCAAATCAACATTGATTTAACCTTATTCAATACCATCTTAGAAACCACTAACACCTGTGCTGAGCTTGAACGCTCGTGGGCAATAATTGAACAAGACATAAGTGTTCGAGAACGCGGGGAGGCCAAGCAAAGGAATCCTAGGAATCAACCATAGATTTCTTTTTCCTAAAGTTTTGATCTTCTTTTCATGTCCTTAAACCCTCACATCTCTAGGAGAAGAAGAGGTTTATCTCCTGAAATCATCCTTATCGCTGAAATAGGAAGAAGAAACATTGTTTCATCAACCCAACAAGGTACTCTAAGGAGAACTTTGTCTGATTCAACTAGTTTGTATTTCTCTCCCTTACCCATCACTCACAAAATGGCATCTGTGGGTGGCTTTGGTGGCACTGGAGGTGCTTCTTCATCTCAACCTTCAACCTCGTTAGTGATTGGTATCTTGTATATACATCAAGTCCCTGAACAATCTACTACCMACCCCACCAAGGTCATAARGAAGTATGGGMTCTTTCAATTCGAAGAGGATGCTACTACTACCCCGTTGCATGTATCCTCTCYTCTGAACCTAGCACCTGCTACTCTTCCACTTCCAAAATTCAAAGAGCATCTCCCTAGGTTTTTAGGAAATAACACTATCACTACAAATGAACACTTGGTGGAATTMTCTAATGCTTGTCACAATATAGGAGCCAATGACAATGATACTTGCATGCGCTTATTTGTTAACTCCCTTGAAGGGAAAGCAATGACATATTTCTTTGATCTACCTCCCAAGATTCTTCCACTTGGGAAGATTTARKTTATTGGTTCAAATATACTTATGGGCAATCTAATAGCCCAGCCGAATAATTACAGGAATACAATAAAATTGCGTACAAAKACGGTGAGAATATCAAGTCTTTCAACCTAYGTTTAACCAAGTTATATAACCAAATTCCTGAACTTATTATCCCTCAGAACCAATACACTTTTATGCATTACTATAATTCTCTACCTTCCCCTTATCGTCATAGGCTTGAAGAAAAATCCATTGACAATATTGGTTTCGCTCTGCATACTTTTCTAGAGTATGAAGAACAACTTGAAAGAACAGGTCTTCCCAAAGGAGACTCAATTAAACAAATGAACATGTCTTCCCTCTTACAACTTGTAGAAGATATGAATAACCGAATGATAACGTATGAGCAGAAGGGAAATGTATCTTCACTTAATCCCGGGGCCTCATCTTCTTCTTCACCACCTTTTAGGAATCCCAATGAAAACAACTTTCGGCCCAAATCCATCATGCCTCGCACTTGGTGTAAGTTTTGTGAGGAACATCATGAGGAAAGTACTTGTGAGGTAAAGAAGAGTGTCAGAGATAAAATATTTGGCAAAAGACCTAAAACTACCATTGCTGTTCTAGATTTTGCAGAACCCGAGGATGTCATGATCATAAACACTAGGAATAAATCCTATGCTTCAAAAGGAAAATATGATCCCCCTCGTACTTCTTATAGTCCAAGCTCATCTTCACCAACKGCTACTGTACAAGATACTAAAAATCCTAACAGTCAAGGAGTCCCTTCCCCTCTTCCCTCTTTCAAATACAACATTCTTAACYAGTTGGATAATATCAAGGCCGATGCTATGCTTTTGGACAAGGATGCCATCCCTGAGCAACAAAAGCATCTAAAAAATTTCATGGAAGGAAAATCTTCCACCATAGCTAATCTTTCTGAAGAGGTAAAAGAAGAGGATTCTAGTGTAAATAAAGTAGGTGTAAATAGCTTTAGACACCCTGTAAAAAACCCTCCATTTTTCATTTCTGTAAATATTATGGACAAAATATCCCATTGTTGTCTAATTGACGACAATTCGGTCCCAAGCGTAATGTCGAAAATTATTATGGAAGAGCTAGGCTTGTCTTGTACTAATGAAAATGCCAGAAGCATGCTATATTATAATAGTTTACAACAATCAACCATAGTTGAAATCAAAGACGTGACTTTGGTTTTGTGCGCGCATCCTGAAATAAGGACAACCCTTAATACTCAGGTAATTGACATGCCAGTGAGTAATTATTCAATCATCTTAGGAAGAGACTAGAAAACTTTGACATGTGGATATATCTCACTCGACGAGACACACTTATCCGTTCCTCAGAATGGGAAGAAGATCATAGTCCTAAGGGAAGGAAGAATTTCATCATATATAGAAAGAATCCCACAACCTAATGTATACTATATCGAGGAGGACCTAGGAGTGTACTCCATCTTTGCCGATGAGGATAACACTACCCTGGAACAAATTGACCTAGAGGATGGGATGTGGCATATGCACTTTGATGGTTCATGCTCCAACGAAGGTAATGGAGCTGGAATTATCTTGTACTCACCTGTAGGTAAAATTCACAACTTTTCCTATAGGTTAGAATTTGCTTGCACAAACAACATCACCGAATTTTAAGCATTACTGCTAGGCATTGAAAATTCCTATAATTTAGGTTGTGGTCACCTTACAATTTTTGGGGACTTTGAACTTGTTGTAAACCTTGTACGTAAAATATATTCTCCTAGCAACAAGTTAATGAAACGCTACACCCAAACTGTTTGGGCGCTTATCTCGAACTTATTATCATTTAACATCACTCATGTTAAAAGGGAATTGAATTCAATGGTTGACCGGTTAGCTGTTTTTGCAGCCTCTCCTACTCGACAAATTCTGCCACAAAGACCCGATTTCTCTGTTCAATCCTTATATTGTCTGCATATCCCTGACAATGTAGAGTCATGATAGGTCTTCCCTAGTGATGAAAGCATTTGTGATTTCATACAAAATGAACCATATAATCCCAAGGAGATTATATCAATAGAAAACAACAAAATTCCGAAGGGCTTGACTCCTCTAGAAAGTTCATTTTCATCGAGTGATGTAGGCAACAAAGAAACACACAAAGAAGAGGAGTCAAAAAGGAAAGTGGATGAAACCATTTCCGTTAACATTGGGACACCTGATTCCCCAAATAATGTTAAGATAGGTGCCCAATGTACTGATGAAGAAAAGTTGAAATTCACTGAGTTACTTCGTGAATTTCAAGATGTTTTTGCTTGGTCGTATGAGGATCTTCGTGGTTTCGATCCTGGCCTTATACAACATGCCATTCCTATCAAGGAAGGTGTTAGCACTGAAAGACACACTTTGACTGCTAAAGTGTAAGCTCAGCACCCATCAAAATGTAAAGGACAAATTTGGTTTTGAATAGGTGGATCAACAAGATGGATAAAGAAAGAGAGAGGGCAGCAAACTGCAGATCAGTAGGCTACACCAATGGGCAATGGAGTCACAAACATCCCACTCATCTAAGGCACAAAAGCTGCTTAACAAAAAACAAGATTATATGTTGATAGGTGGAAGAAATGAAGAAGGAAAACATAAGATAGAATGTTCAGTAAATAGAGATCCTCTCAATTCAGTGAATCAACAAATACTTGAATATAAACAATGACTGATGGGAAAATCACAACAGATCCTCTGTTGCTTAGGGATCCATGAATCATTGACAGCCTTTGATCCTCAAATATACAATATATTCAAATAAGAAGAAATATAAAAGAAGAGTTACAATCTTAAATCACAGCTCTCATGAGTCTCCAATAGCAATAATGCTTACAATCCTAAAATGCCCACAGGCTTACAAATGAACACACACAAAAAACTACCTATTCCTACTCTCTCTAGTCTCTCTTGGCTCATCCCCTCCTTCTCTCCAAGAGATATCTCCCTCTTTAAATAGAAAATAGCATCCAAATAACTTAAGGAGGTCGAATCCCATCTCCTCCATTGGATTCTAAGCCTTGGAGATAGGTGGCAACAGTCAAAGAGACAAAAATCCAACAAACTGATGATTTTCAGGAATTTGTTGGAAGTCATTAATAATTTGTTTCCACCTCATGCATGAGGCATTTGATGGAGCTAAATCTTAGGTGCAGGTGTCCCTTGATATCTAACTAATCCTTGAGAATCCATTCGAACTCTCCTTGACATGTGGCAACCTCCCAACAAGGTGAATATCAAAACCGTGACCGCTATAGGAAATTAGTACGCAATGCCACTGTGCAGAGTATGCAACGCCTACTTCTATATCCAATATCTCTCAAACCAAAACACATTTTGAAAAACTGAGAGAGGTTTTTTTTATTTGGAATTTTATGAACAAAAAATCCTCCAGTTTTCAAAAATACATCCTCAACTGCTCATAACCCAAGTTTTAAATTAATGACTAAAAACTGGCAGAATAACTCTGCACAATTTATCCTCTGCTAGAATATTACGCAGCGCATGTAGGTAGCGCCCGACTGTGTTTCTACATGCAATTCAATAGCATAAATCTATGGGTGCTTTGATGCTTGAACTTGGATATTGAGAATAACTCAATATAATTTCAATTTTCCCCAAAACAAATAAAAATCCCATAACAATTGTATTCATTTGCCAAAATGAATAATGAAATACAAATTCTGTTCTTTGTGAAATATTAGGTAGCGCCACTTATGCAACGCTGAGGCGTAAACCAATCTTGTGCTAACAGAAGGCATAAAACCGGTTAGGCAAAAACAAAGACCCATCAACCCCGCACTTGAAGCAACTATTAGGAAGGAGTTGGAAAAACTTTTGAAGGATGGGATAATTTTCCTTATTAAGTATTCTGAGTGGGTTTCCAATTTGGTTCCCCTTCGAAAAAAAACTGGTTAGATCTGACTGTGCGTTGATTTCCGCA
>JASDQU010012005.1:0-10395 GCA_032191745.1 Picea mariana
GCTCCTGCTCATGTACTTCACCTCTAAGCGATTGGAAATCCTCTTGGATCCCAAACAAATATCTGGACCTTTCCATTTTCTCCATTCAGCTGCTGCTGCTACTTCTGTTGCATAGCTACTACTGCTTCCTTTCTTCCCAGCCTCTCCTTGCTGGCAGTATGCACTGACCTCAACATGAGCCTTTTGATCTCCTTGATCACTACATCCAACTACTCCAATGGCTGGTTCTATTGCTGCAGTCTCCTCAGCTACAAAAATTTTCTGCAATTGGGTAGATCATCATGATCTCCCATGCCTTCTTCTTCATCTTCATCTATGGCCTCAAGTTGCCACTCTGCTGTAGACTTCAGCTCTGCAGTCTCCCTTTGACTGACTTGTTGTTTAGTCACCTTCCCTGACAGCTCAACTTCTGTCAGTTCTCTTCCTGGCCCTGGATTGTTCAGCCAATCCTCCAATATCTCTAGCTCCATCTCCCATGGAGTGATAACTTTATCTACCTACTCTTTGGCTTCCTTCGCTGCTAGATTCAGTGCTACAACTTCTTTCTTTTCAGCTCCCTGGTCGAAATCATTGAGCCATTCCTCAGAACACGCATTCTCCTCTGCTTCTGCTTCTGCTTGGGCAGTCTCAAACACCTGCTCCAATTCCTCCTTGACAGTCTCAGCCGACTATTCTTCTGCTGTTGCTGCACCATCTGCAACACAGATTTTTGCCTCCTCCTGGGAAAATGGTAGGAATACTCCAATTCCCCTAATCATCAGAATATCATCCTGATATTCCTCCTCTTCTGTCAGCTGCACCTGCTGATCTAAATTCATCTCTGAACTCACCTGCTCTGTCAGCTCCCCTGGCTGATTCCAACTCACTTCTAAGTTTATGAGACCCATAGATAGTCTCATCTGCTCATCCCTGCCCACTTGGAAAAATGGGATGCTTCCGCTGCCCTCCTGGCAGACTATGAGATCAACCAATCCCATCTTCATCAACACTCCTTGCTGAATTTAACTCACCTCCGAGTCCATGAGACCTTCAGATGGTCCCAAATTCTCATCTCTGCCCACTTGGCAGTCTGAGATTCTTCCACTACCCTCTTGGTAGTCTTCGAGATCCCGAAGTGACCTCTTATCATTGCCCAGCTGGCAATGTGAAATTCCCTAGCTGTCCTCCTGGCAGTCTATGAGACCCCGCAGTGATCTCAATTCATTTCCCTCCTGGCAATTTGGAATTTCTTCTCTACCCTCCTAGCAGTGCTTGAGATCATCAGCCGATCCCAATTCATTCTCCTCATCATCGAGACTTTCCCCAGTCTCTGGTTCGCATACCTGAACCATCTTCTTATCCTGCCACAGCTTCAATTCGATCTCATCTATTTTTTCCATTATTTCAGCGAGCTCTCTATCCATCCCTGCATGCTTTCTTCCAGTGTTTTTTTTCCTAGCATGCCTATGGCCTTCAGTAGCCATGTTGCTGCTTCTATTTTCCTTCCTGGTGAATCTACTGCTGTCACTCTACATCCTAAGCGTTTCCAGCTTCATCCTACAGTCCTCTTGACTGTCTTCTTGACTGCTTCCTACCTGCAAACAATCCTTACAGAGTCCTCAGCAACTCTGTCTTCCTTCACTTGAAATATACAGATGAATTTCCTACTCTGATACCACTTTGACGTGTATCAGAGTGCTCCTTTACCTCTTGCCTCTCTTGGCTGAAATATATAGACAAACAATAGGCTCTGATACCACTTTGATGCAAGCAAGTTAACGCACAGGCATACCCCGTAGGGTCTCTACATGCACCTCCCTCTCTCAGGATCAATCAAAATCCCCTCTTCTGCTGAGACGAAGCGGCTCCTTGGATTCCCTCGGGAATCACTGAGAAAATCTGATCCACAGGTCCTTATTTTACCCGCACGGCCTTCTGCACTTGACCGTGGTTTTTTTCCCTATTCTTAATTTTAGGAGTCGAGGTTTCATGTTCCCCGTCATCAAGAGTCCCTGTATTCTTTAATCCCTGATCTCTGATGGCTTTCTGCCCGGCCTTAGCCCCTCCTGGCTAGGCTCTCTAGTCCATGTGACTAGTCCTTATAAGACCGCAGCCTTATCTCCTCCTGTCGGGGTTTTTGGGTTCAAATTCTCGATGGGATCCTTTTCCCGTTAGCCCTCTAGGCCAAGCTCTTGGTCCACGTGACCTTCTATATCACAAGACCGTAGCCTTGCGTCCCCATCAGGGTTTTGGAATTTTCAATGCCAAATTGCAAACGTCCTTAGGACTCGCGATTCCTCGAATCCCGACGCGCCTTTTACGCGTTAGCCCTCCTGGCTAGCTCCTGGTCAATATGACCATTGTTCATGTGACCATAGTCCTGTCTCCCGTCGGGGCTACAGGGTTTCACATTTCAAAAGCATTTTCTCATGGGATTTTTCGATATCTCAAATCCCGACTCTCTAATCTACTGACAGTTGGCCCTCACAATGGCACTGTCCTCCTCCTCTGTTGTGCTGATAGCTGGCTCCCACTCATCAGGGCATCACGTTTTGTGATTCCAAAGTGCACAAACAGCTCGTCATCGGGATCACCGATATCCCAATGAACCAAACACCAATGGACAGCTTCCTTATCGGGACTTTTCCCGATGACGCTGATCGCTGGCATGCGTCCTTCCAGATGGACAATCCCGATTCCTCCAGGATTTCAAGACTTTCGATGTCCAAACTCCTTCGACCTCAGGAACTCCGATTTCTCGATGCCGAATATGCCGATGATCACTCGATCTCTGCCATGTTTCTCCACCAACGGACAGTCTAGATCCTCCCAGTGTTTCGAGACTTGGAATGTCTCGATTTTCTTGTCCTCAAGAATCCCAATTTCCCGATGGCTACTATCCCAATGGCTGACCTCGTGCAGCTCCTGCTCGATTCGATGAATGACGAGATATTTTCTCCAGATCTGACGACTCAGATCATTCCTCCTTGATGCTGACTCCACAGACTAAACTCTGAGTACCTTCTCCCGATCCAATGGCTTACGAAATTTTTGAGTGAGATTCGACGGCTGATGGTCTCCTCCTTCTGTGGGCTCCTCCTGAGCTCCTACGCTTTCTTCCCGGACTTGGAATAATTTCACGTTGTCAAAGGCTTCGACCTTTGCGCTCTTTTCTCTCTGCGAGCTCCTTTTACCTTGAGCCTCACTGCACGTAATAAAACTGCTAGCTCCTCCTAAGCTTTTATCTCCCTTCGAATCCTCAAAGGATTCTTTTGACTGTTGCGCCTATGTAGAGTCTTCGCATGCAAAGTGCTATCTATCCTAAGATTCTCCTGTAGCTCCAACCTCCACAGGAATTCAATTATTCTTCTCTTTCTCCCATAGATGGAGAATATAATGCCTTCCTGGCAGTGTCTCTGCTCAAGCAACCTCTTGCTGAGTCTTTCAGTGTGTTCAACAACCCTGTACAGATCCCTCAGTGGACCCTTCCTCCATCTCCAGAACTCAAAGAGTTATTTTCTTCTTGTGTCTGTCTGCACACTGAATCGATGCCTCCTGGCAGAGTTTCCCTTCCACAGAACGTTTAGCAGTTCTGTCTTCTTCTCCTTTGCACATATGCACTTGCTCGATGCCCACCTGGCAGAGCTTCATAGAATCCTCAGTGATTCTGGTCCTTCTTCCTGAACTCACAACAGAGTCCTTCTTCTGTGCACTCCTTGTGCTGGCTCAATGCCCACTTGGCAGAGCTTTACAGAATCCTCAGTGATTCTGTTTTCTTCTTCTAACTCTCAACAAAGTTCTTCCTCAAATGCACCGCAGTGCATATGCTCAATGCCCACTTGGTAGAGCTATACAGAATTCACAACAGAATTATGTCTGCAACTTTGTTTCTCATACAAAGTATTACCTCCAAGGTATTCAGCAACCTTGAGGTCTTCTCCTGATTTGTTGACTCGAGTTCTTGTGCCGCAGTACGTCTCTGTCTGAACCCGCAGAATTCAGAAGTGCATCCTCTGTGCACTGGTATTCAGAGTCCACAGTACTATGTCACGCCCTCCTAGCATGAAACCTCAAAGACATTCAAGCCTGAAACAAAACAACTCCTGCAAAATGCATCAACATAACATACATCTACAACATACATAAAGAACACACACATACATCCACATAACACAGAATAATGCAGGAAAAACTGCTCTTTGTATTAAAAATGGCAATGCATGTAATTACAAGGTGTTCTGAGCACTCTCTTGCTCTTCTCCTCTCTACCTTGACTAACTCACTCTTCTCTTACTCAAAATGAGATCTAAAAATCTCTTTTACCTGAGGGGGCTCTTAGAGCGCTTCCCTCCAGATCTACCTACCCTATTCAATTACATTGAATGTGCTATCTAGTCCAGAATCGGATCTAGATCTCAGCCATACAAACATTAATGGCCGATCTACTCTATGCCTGCATAAAGGCACGGCTCTACAGCTCACCATCTTAAAACATTAATTACATTCATTTTCAAATTCAAATGAGGCTGCACCTCTCTCTTCAGCTTTGAATGCATACGCTCGACGTGGTTGGCTGACATGGAGAGATGTTCCTGCATCATTATACTTTGTGGATTGGGTCTTGACATGAACCAACTCACTGTCTTTTAGAGTATTAATTAATGGGTTAGCTTCACCCTTATTGAAATATGAAAGAGGCATTTAGAAAGGATGCACACTCTCCCTTTTTTTTTCCTCTTAGTAGCCAAAGGTCTAAGACGGTAACTCAAGGATGCTTCAACATATGGCTCCTTCAAAGGTATTTTATTTGGCAGTCCATTATCTGTTTCACATTTAATTTCCATTGACAACATCTTTATTTTTTTTATGGTTTAAAACATATGGTGGATAAACTAAATGAAATCCTATATTTTTTTTTCACAACTATAGGAATGATTATCAGTTCTTACAAGTCTCTAGCAATTAGTTGGGGTCTTTTTATCTTAAGAAAGATTGTAATACTCATATTTTTCCTTTCATGACCTCTTCCTTTGACACAGGGTTTAAGTATCTAGGATTCCAACCTAAGAAAATATTATATCTCAAGAGATATTGGTAGTGGCTCATAGAAAATATAGAAAAAAAACTAAATACTTGATCAATATATGGTTCTCACATGGTGGTTGACTAGTTCTAGTGAAATCAGTCATTTAGGCCATCCTGATATACTGGACATCTCTTGCTTGGATACCAAAATATATCCTTGAAAATATATGACAACTCTATTACCATTTTTTCTAAATAAGGGATAAATAAAGAAGGGAATGCCTTTTGTCTCCGAGAAAAAACTAGCCATATCAAAGAGAAAACGATGGAGACTAAAAAAACTATTTCTATTCTCCAAATATTTAGCAGAAAAGAACATCTGGAGATTCAATCAAGGAAAAGGAATTTGGGATAAAACTATAAAGAATAAGTAACTTGGTATCCTCTCCATTCAATATTGGATTCAATTTCCAAATAAAAAGGTCCATAATTATTATATCCTTTGGAATTCCACAATGGTCACTTTCCCCTTAATTGGAAATTGGTTAATTTAAAAGGTATGAAAAGCAGACAAAAAAATGGCTTTCTTGGAGAGACTTGTACCTCAATGAAGATTATGTAGAGACTGAAAACACCTTCACAAACTATATTAGGAAGTTAAATTTTTTCAACAATGAAGAGGAGGATGAACTCATATCATTTGTAAACCCCTTAGCAGGATATGAACCAATATTTGGATACAAGATTCTAGACGTGGAAGATGTAAATCAACCACAACCTTGGTAGTGTAAATCCATTTGGAAATACAAATTCCTAGAAAAATATAAACTCTTTATGTGTCTTCTTCTAAATAACAAATCCTTTACCTGGGATATACTACAAAAATGAAACCAAGGGGCCTAGTAGATGCAACCTATGTGAAGTAGTTTTGGAAAAAAACAATCACCTCATTCTCTAATGTTTCTTCACAAAGAAATTTTGGAATGAGATTGAAGGTCTTATTGGCTTGAAATCTAAATTTCAAGGGGAATCAACTAAATTAGATTTAAGGAAATGGAATAAATATAAAGAAACAAAATCTTACAAATACCTTACCCCAACCTTGGCTTGTGGAATTTGGCTAGCAAGGAACACAAAAATATTTGAGGACAAGGACACATTTCCTTTCAAATTCACTTCCCAAAGTATCAATATTTAATTCTCCTTTCCTAAATTATCATCCTCCCCTCATCGTGCTCAGAACTCTAATATTAATTTTGACACTCAAATTGCCTGGGAATTTCTCGATGGAGCCTCTAAGGGCTCTCCACCTAAGGAAGGATATGGGAGAATATTATTTCCTTAGTTTCAAAGATAGAACTAGTTAATATACAAACAACCACACTGAATTTGTATCCCTTAAATTGATTTTAATCCTTTCTCTTGAAAAATTAATTACTCAAATTCAAGTTCTTTGGGACTCCCTTCTCATGATCCAATGGATGAAAGGACATTAAATATGATGAGTAATTTCATGCTTCGACTATTGTTCCATGAAATCAATAAATCACAATCATATTTCTCTCACATCTTTTTTTCTCATGTATATAGGGAAAACATATTTAAATCTAAACTGTCCAAGGAAGGACTAGAGTAGAAAGAAAGCACCTAGGATATCAAAGAGTCCTTTCAAGGATAACATACTTCTTATTTTCATGAGTCATGGATTTATGTTTCTCACTATTTCACAGCTAAGTTATTGAACTTCCTAAAAGTTTTTTCTTCTTGAGAAGACCCTTGGTTCCTTTTTTAGCACTTCAATATTGAAATTTTGAGCTATGTGGATGTACTAATGTATTGATGTACCTTTTATATTTGGATATATTGTAATTAGATGCTAAAGGGGAACTTGGTGGCCCCAAACCTATTATAGACTTATGTATGTATTCTTTTGATCACCTCCATGCTAATTTTCACAAAAAGACGTTTTTTTTTTCTATAATTAGACCTTGAAGCCTATTCATATTTAGACCCAATAGGAGATATTTTAAATATCAATCATGTTATCTACTCATGTAATTTTGTTACCTCTAATAAAATTGCTTGATGTTTTCCTTGGATTGTTTTTTATGAATTGCTAGATTTTAGTTAGCTTCTAAAAAATTACCATCATCAATATTATAAGATATTTAATTTCATCATTCTTTTAGGAACACATGGTCGACCATGAGGTCGTTGCGGTATAGGACTCTAACATGTATTAATATTGTTGAAACATGTGAGCACGAAGGAATGGATAAACTAAATAAGCTTCACATGGATTATTAATAAATCATATTGAATTTGTGTCTCATAAATGTGTGGAATTTGTTCTTAGAGATATGATAAAATGGATATGACGTATGTGAGTTGCTAGATCATATTGGCAGGTTACTAGAGTCAGTTGAGTATGGTTGTCGAAGAGGTGTGGAAGAGGTCCAATTCCATTGGATATGTCAAATTCTGCAATGGTTTTAAAAGAAAAGTTCAGATTTCTACACGTAGCATTCATAATATATAAAAATAAATAACTGATGGCCTAGGGGTCCTTAGACACACAAATTTTTTAAATTAAGGAAAACAAATTACATCAATAATGGAAGAGCTTACAATATCAACATTACCCTCACATGAGAAAATGAAAGATTAAATAAGCTCATCATACTGATTATAATCTAACTTTTATTATGGGCACCTTATCATATAATGATGTGAGTATGACAAGTTTTCATTTACATTAAATAAATATTCTATCAATTTCCTATTTTATTGTTTCTAAGAAGTGACTCTTTTCTAGATGTATCATGTACTCTAACAATATTGGTTCTAGAAAATCCTAATGTAGGATTAAACCATAATCCAAGACCTACTTGTGAGAAGGAAATACTACACTGGGTAATTAGAGGTGTCAATTAGCTAGTGTGGTATGTGTTTCATAAGTTTCGATGTTAATTACTTATTTCTTCACCATGTATGCATTTCAATTGAATAATTTTTATCTTTATCAGATAATATAAATGAATTGTAAGCTAATTGTTGTTATTTTCATGAAAAAAATGCCTCCACGTAGACTTGTTACTTGGTAATACTTGAAAATTCCTAAGGTAAAGGATAATATGGTAGGAAAAGCATTGAACCTGACCCCAGTTGAAGGAAAAAATAAAATGACCAAGGTGGAGCTTGTAATTCAACTTCCACAGAAGAAATTTTTCAGCCAACCGCCGTTATATAAAGACACAAAGATGAGCACCAAGTCCAAGGTATTTGTACCTTCTTGGAACAATCTATTCAATAAAATTAAACACACATATTTCCTAGACTTCACACCTCGCAACAGTCCATAAATTAGGACCTTGGATGACCATGTGTTCCCAAACATAGAACGCTCCTTGTTGTACATAGTGGCCACTACATCTCATGTTTTAACTTGCGTAGAGGCCTTAGAATGGATTATCATCCACACAGACATTGTCAAATTCTTTCTCAATGATGAACAAGGATAGTGTGTGGGGGGTTTCTTACCAGAAGAAATGAATAAATATTACAGGATCAAGGAACTGGAAGTCAGAATAAACATTGATTTTGTAGTAAAATTTTATGAAAACAATGATACCAGAAAACTATTAGCATCTTGGTGGAAGGAATATAGGAAATTCATTAACTGAAACGTGGGGTGGTATGGGACAAAAAACCAGAGGGAACCCTACATGTACTTGATGGAATTAATTTGCAGATTATATGGGGAAAAGGATTTTTCTAGATTATTAGAAGAATGGATGCCTTTGACATATACTATGGTGGTATCAAGGAGTATTTTTAACGGGGGAGATATTTATCAAAACAGCTAAGCACTAGAGTAGAAGAATCACATAAACCTCAGCCAAGGTATGTTATTACCTTTTATATGGCTTCTTATTTATCAGATGTAGTGTGTGCTATAAATGTTTTTTGATAAATGGTTCTGAGTTGGCATGTGTCCAAGATCCATGTGCATGTATACTTCAACATTCTGTGGGAGAACAGGTAAAAAAATTGTATTCCATGACATGTGATTCGTTCCTATCCAAACTATACTTTATTATATTTTGAAAAGAGTGCCCACGACTCTCAAATCAAGCGAAAAAGGTAATCTCTTTGATTAAGAATTGGTACTTGGAGGAGAAATGCACCTACTTCATAATATTTGGAGCCATAGGAGTCACACATCTATTTCCATCTTATGTACCATAACAAATTTCCTTGGGGGGAATATGTTATCAAACTATCCTATAGGATTTCAACACTGAATTGATCAAAGACAAGAAAATATCATTCATCCCTTAAGAGTTTCAATTATGATACTATTTTGTTAAGGAAAATACACAAGAGAAACAAGAAGGATTGAATCACTTAGAATACAAGTTCCCAACAATTAGGTACCACAAACATGACCAAAAATAATTAGTGTCAAAACATGCATCACAAGTTGTAATTTAGTGGCCCTATGCTCATGATAAATTTGAGGATGAACTGTTCACTAAAAATCCTCAAATATGAATAGAGGAAAGTCCAACTTCATCTGACTATTTTCAAAGTTATGCCTATGGATGAATGGGTGGAACTCAATTAAACTGGATAGGAAGCTATAGAACATGTATCCAAGAGGGAAAGAATAATTGAGGAAGCAAGGAGAGTTGAAGAGACAAGACTCAACGCAGAGGCTAAAAGAGAATCACGTGAATTTGAACAAAATTGTGTAGATAAGGAGCTCAAGAAGAAAATAAAAACTGAAGAAGAATTAAAATGGGAGAAGTTGGATAGATCCCTTAAGGGGAAATAACACTCGAAGGAAAATTTAGCACCCAACCAGAATTGAACAAAGAATGGGTACAAGGAGGATATCCATAACCAATAGTATCATCTGAGGCCTTGAAAAAGGTGTCAATCACAGTGGTCATTTTCCCTATAATTGTAGACTTAACAATGTTGGATGATGATGAAAATTATGATGTTGACACTTTCAAAGCCTCGGTTATATATGAATCTAACCCATATGGGAAATAAAGTTCACTTCTTGAAAATCCATAACCGGAAGGGATGTTTGTAGAAACAAGTACAACTAAGAAGGTCACAAAACAAACAAAATTGGGGACACAACCACCCAAAGAAGAGAATGCTCAAGAAGGTGAGGGTGGGGGTGAAAGTGAGGATCATATTTCATAATATACAACCTCCGAGAAAGAGGAAAATGAAAAGGATAAGGACTAGAAACAAAAATTGGGAGGGGCTATGAGTAACAAAGATGAAAATGATAAATAGAGTATTGATCCAACCAATGGAGAGAAAAAAATCGACCCTCCAGTCACTTCCCTACCTAAGGAGGTGACACCACCA
>JASDQU010012005.1:10415-26465 GCA_032191745.1 Picea mariana
AAACGATGGAGACTAAAAAAACTATTTCTATTCTCCAAATATTTAGCAGAAAAGAACATCTGGAGATTCAATCAAGGAAAAGGAATTTGGGATAAAACTATAAAGAATAAGTAACTTGGTATCCTCTCCATTCAATATTGGATTCAATTTCCAAATAAAAAGGTCCATAATTATTATATCCTTTGGAATTCCACAATGGTCACTTTCCCCTTAATTGGAAATTGGTTAATTTAAAAGGTATGAAAAGCAGACAAAAAAATGGCTTTCTTGGAGAGACTTGTACCTCAATGAAGATTATGTAGAGACTGAAAACACCTTCACAAACTATATTAGGAAGTTAAATTTTTTCAACAATGAAGAGGAGGATGAACTCATATCATTTGTAAACCCCTTAGCAGGATATGAACCAATATTTGGATACAAGATTCTAGACGTGGAAGATGTAAATCAACCACAACCTTGGTAGTGTAAATCCATTTGGAAATACAAATTCCTAGAAAAATATAAACTCTTTATGTGTCTTCTTCTAAATAACAAATCCTTTACCTGGGATATACTACAAAAATGAAACCAAGGGGCCTAGTAGATGCAACCTATGTGAAGTAGTTTTGGAAAAAAACAATCACCTCATTCTCTAATGTTTCTTCACAAAGAAATTTTGGAATGAGATTGAAGGTCTTATTGGCTTGAAATCTAAATTTCAAGGGGAATCAACTAAATTAGATTTAAGGAAATGGAATAAATATAAAGAAACAAAATCTTACAAATACCTTACCCCAACCTTGGCTTGTGGAATTTGGCTAGCAAGGAACACAAAAATATTTGAGGACAAGGACACATTTCCTTTCAAATTCACTTCCCAAAGTATCAATATTTAATTCTCCTTTCCTAAATTATCATCCTCCCCTCATCGTGCTCAGAACTCTAATATTAATTTTGACACTCAAATTGCCTGGGAATTTCTCGATGGAGCCTCTAAGGGCTCTCCACCTAAGGAAGGATATGGGAGAATATTATTTCCTTAGTTTCAAAGATAGAACTAGTTAATATACAAACAACCACACTGAATTTGTATCCCTTAAATTGATTTTAATCCTTTCTCTTGAAAAATTAATTACTCAAATTCAAGTTCTTTGGGACTCCCTTCTCATGATCCAATGGATGAAAGGACATTAAATATGATGAGTAATTTCATGCTTCGACTATTGTTCCATGAAATCAATAAATCACAATCATATTTCTCTCACATCTTTTTTTCTCATGTATATAGGGAAAACATATTTAAATCTAAACTGTCCAAGGAAGGACTAGAGTAGAAAGAAAGCACCTAGGATATCAAAGAGTCCTTTCAAGGATAACATACTTCTTATTTTCATGAGTCATGGATTTATGTTTCTCACTATTTCACAGCTAAGTTATTGAACTTCCTAAAAGTTTTTTCTTCTTGAGAAGACCCTTGGTTCCTTTTTTAGCACTTCAATATTGAAATTTTGAGCTATGTGGATGTACTAATGTATTGATGTACCTTTTATATTTGGATATATTGTAATTAGATGCTAAAGGGGAACTTGGTGGCCCCAAACCTATTATAGACTTATGTATGTATTCTTTTGATCACCTCCATGCTAATTTTCACAAAAAGACGTTTTTTTTTTCTATAATTAGACCTTGAAGCCTATTCATATTTAGACCCAATAGGAGATATTTTAAATATCAATCATGTTATCTACTCATGTAATTTTGTTACCTCTAATAAAATTGCTTGATGTTTTCCTTGGATTGTTTTTTATGAATTGCTAGATTTTAGTTAGCTTCTAAAAAATTACCATCATCAATATTATAAGATATTTAATTTCATCATTCTTTTAGGAACACATGGTCGACCATGAGGTCGTTGCGGTATAGGACTCTAACATGTATTAATATTGTTGAAACATGTGAGCACGAAGGAATGGATAAACTAAATAAGCTTCACATGGATTATTAATAAATCATATTGAATTTGTGTCTCATAAATGTGTGGAATTTGTTCTTAGAGATATGATAAAATGGATATGACGTATGTGAGTTGCTAGATCATATTGGCAGGTTACTAGAGTCAGTTGAGTATGGTTGTCGAAGAGGTGTGGAAGAGGTCCAATTCCATTGGATATGTCAAATTCTGCAATGGTTTTAAAAGAAAAGTTCAGATTTCTACACGTAGCATTCATAATATATAAAAATAAATAACTGATGGCCTAGGGGTCCTTAGACACACAAATTTTTTAAATTAAGGAAAACAAATTACATCAATAATGGAAGAGCTTACAATATCAACATTACCCTCACATGAGAAAATGAAAGATTAAATAAGCTCATCATACTGATTATAATCTAACTTTTATTATGGGCACCTTATCATATAATGATGTGAGTATGACAAGTTTTCATTTACATTAAATAAATATTCTATCAATTTCCTATTTTATTGTTTCTAAGAAGTGACTCTTTTCTAGATGTATCATGTACTCTAACAATATTGGTTCTAGAAAATCCTAATGTAGGATTAAACCATAATCCAAGACCTACTTGTGAGAAGGAAATACTACACTGGGTAATTAGAGGTGTCAATTAGCTAGTGTGGTATGTGTTTCATAAGTTTCGATGTTAATTACTTATTTCTTCACCATGTATGCATTTCAATTGAATAATTTTTATCTTTATCAGATAATATAAATGAATTGTAAGCTAATTGTTGTTATTTTCATGAAAAAAATGCCTCCACGTAGACTTGTTACTTGGTAATACTTGAAAATTCCTAAGGTAAAGGATAATATGGTAGGAAAAGCATTGAACCTGACCCCAGTTGAAGGAAAAAATAAAATGACCAAGGTGGAGCTTGTAATTCAACTTCCACAGAAGAAATTTTTCAGCCAACCGCCGTTATATAAAGACACAAAGATGAGCACCAAGTCCAAGGTATTTGTACCTTCTTGGAACAATCTATTCAATAAAATTAAACACACATATTTCCTAGACTTCACACCTCGCAACAGTCCATAAATTAGGACCTTGGATGACCATGTGTTCCCAAACATAGAACGCTCCTTGTTGTACATAGTGGCCACTACATCTCATGTTTTAACTTGCGTAGAGGCCTTAGAATGGATTATCATCCACACAGACATTGTCAAATTCTTTCTCAATGATGAACAAGGATAGTGTGTGGGGGGTTTCTTACCAGAAGAAATGAATAAATATTACAGGATCAAGGAACTGGAAGTCAGAATAAACATTGATTTTGTAGTAAAATTTTATGAAAACAATGATACCAGAAAACTATTAGCATCTTGGTGGAAGGAATATAGGAAATTCATTAACTGAAACGTGGGGTGGTATGGGACAAAAAACCAGAGGGAACCCTACATGTACTTGATGGAATTAATTTGCAGATTATATGGGGAAAAGGATTTTTCTAGATTATTAGAAGAATGGATGCCTTTGACATATACTATGGTGGTATCAAGGAGTATTTTTAACGGGGGAGATATTTATCAAAACAGCTAAGCACTAGAGTAGAAGAATCACATAAACCTCAGCCAAGGTATGTTATTACCTTTTATATGGCTTCTTATTTATCAGATGTAGTGTGTGCTATAAATGTTTTTTGATAAATGGTTCTGAGTTGGCATGTGTCCAAGATCCATGTGCATGTATACTTCAACATTCTGTGGGAGAACAGGTAAAAAAATTGTATTCCATGACATGTGATTCGTTCCTATCCAAACTATACTTTATTATATTTTGAAAAGAGTGCCCACGACTCTCAAATCAAGCGAAAAAGGTAATCTCTTTGATTAAGAATTGGTACTTGGAGGAGAAATGCACCTACTTCATAATATTTGGAGCCATAGGAGTCACACATCTATTTCCATCTTATGTACCATAACAAATTTCCTTGGGGGGAATATGTTATCAAACTATCCTATAGGATTTCAACACTGAATTGATCAAAGACAAGAAAATATCATTCATCCCTTAAGAGTTTCAATTATGATACTATTTTGTTAAGGAAAATACACAAGAGAAACAAGAAGGATTGAATCACTTAGAATACAAGTTCCCAACAATTAGGTACCACAAACATGACCAAAAATAATTAGTGTCAAAACATGCATCACAAGTTGTAATTTAGTGGCCCTATGCTCATGATAAATTTGAGGATGAACTGTTCACTAAAAATCCTCAAATATGAATAGAGGAAAGTCCAACTTCATCTGACTATTTTCAAAGTTATGCCTATGGATGAATGGGTGGAACTCAATTAAACTGGATAGGAAGCTATAGAACATGTATCCAAGAGGGAAAGAATAATTGAGGAAGCAAGGAGAGTTGAAGAGACAAGACTCAACGCAGAGGCTAAAAGAGAATCACGTGAATTTGAACAAAATTGTGTAGATAAGGAGCTCAAGAAGAAAATAAAAACTGAAGAAGAATTAAAATGGGAGAAGTTGGATAGATCCCTTAAGGGGAAATAACACTCGAAGGAAAATTTAGCACCCAACCAGAATTGAACAAAGAATGGGTACAAGGAGGATATCCATAACCAATAGTATCATCTGAGGCCTTGAAAAAGGTGTCAATCACAGTGGTCATTTTCCCTATAATTGTAGACTTAACAATGTTGGATGATGATGAAAATTATGATGTTGACACTTTCAAAGCCTCGGTTATATATGAATCTAACCCATATGGGAAATAAAGTTCACTTCTTGAAAATCCATAACCGGAAGGGATGTTTGTAGAAACAAGTACAACTAAGAAGGTCACAAAACAAACAAAATTGGGGACACAACCACCCAAAGAAGAGAATGCTCAAGAAGGTGAGGGTGGGGGTGAAAGTGAGGATCATATTTCATAATATACAACCTCCGAGAAAGAGGAAAATGAAAAGGATAAGGACTAGAAACAAAAATTGGGAGGGGCTATGAGTAACAAAGATGAAAATGATAAATAGAGTATTGATCCAACCAATGGAGAGAAAAAAATCGACCCTCCAGTCACTTCCCTACCTAAGGAGGTGACACCACCAAAAGGGTCAAAATAAAATACAATGGAAGATACTATATCTCCCAAGAATACAAAATATATGTCCATATAAGTAGGAGCATAACAAACCAATGGAATAAACCAACCTCCTACAAAACTGAGAAAAGAGTAGAGAATGGGTAAATAAATGGAAGAACTTGGTTGTAAGACAATGATAATAGACAAGGGAAAGGTTCCTATCCTGGAAAACTTCCATACTCCAGGAAGCATAGGGAATGTACTAGCATGGGGTGATCAACAAACACTAGAGCTAGTATATGAGTTTGTTGACATTCAGGCCATAACCTATGATAGAAAAAGACAAATATTGGTAAGGAGAACAAGTAGGGAAAGGAATCTCACTCTAGATATTTCTATGGTCATAATCATTGAAGAAACTTTGTTGGAAGCCAAGAAGGATAAATTAAGTGAAATGTTGGTAGCAGGGATGTCCGTATAGCATGCCACCATTGATAGAGCTAAGGAGGAGGAGAGGGAAGTTGATTCCATGAGAACAGAACTAGAAAATCACAGACATCAAGCTTATTACTACAAAGATACCACCCAAGCAGTGATGATTCTAAGGGATGACTTCTTATAGGAGTATGGTAGCTACAAGTTGGCTAGGGATATATTCATGGAAAAGGTTGTAAGTTTTCAAGAGAAAACCCCATTATTTCTTGTTGTGCGTAAATAAAATTTTGAGGGGGTTGAACACGTACACAAGACTTTGGCCCAAATTGAATACATAAGAGAAATACAAAAATAATAAGGGGAGGAAGAGCATGGAATAAGTATTCTCACCAAGGACAACATGGAAAAAATACAAAGCATGGTCAAATATTGGGTTTAGGCATTTTTTGAACCAGAGAGAAATATGGAGGGGAGGTGGGATGAATGTATGAAAAGTTGTGAGAATATTGATGAAAATATAAGAGAAATATAGCTTCCTGAGTTTAGTTCCCCAAAGTATTTTTGAGATATCAATGATATAGTTAGACATCATGTATTCAGGAACCAAAAATATGAGTTGAACATCCTCAAGATGACCACTCTAGAACAAGGTCAAGTTACAAGGTTCATGGAGAGCATAATCAGAGCATCAGTAATTCTAGAACACATGGTCACCAAGATGGACAAGTTTAGACAACACATAAGAGAAATGAAGGAAGCACTCAATGCACCTATGCAACGACATCGTTTCATGTATATGCATATGTGTGAAGACATTTTCTCCAAGTGTGTTGATTATGATAAAGAAAATCCATTGATTTAGTCACCTGATGACTGGAGATTGATTGGAATAAAACACGTGGAGGAGTCCACATTTCTATTTGTTTTTAGTTAAAATATATTTAGGACTATTTTTAGATAGTTCATTTTTTATAAACAAAAAAATAAGCCATGCCTTCGAGGTCAATGGTTTTTGTAGGAAATTTTGGAATTGATGCGAAGAACTATTTTGCTAAAGTTAATTTAGAAGCTCCAAGAGAGCCAAAGATGTATTTCCAAACCTGTGTTTGTAATATGATCGGTGGATTGCTCTGTGTTTTTGCTTAGAAGCTACAAGTTCTAAGTAACATATTAATTATTTTAATCTATCTTGATTAGTTAAGAAATATTTAAACAGAATTTGTTGAAATCTGATCTTGTTTAATTTGTTTTGGTAAGGAAAGGATAGAATTATTTCTCGCTTATATTCTTCTTGCACGTTATTTATTTTTGTTTCTTAAAGAATATATGGTAATTGATGAATTCTAATATTAGTTCTAGAGTGATTCAAATCACGGTGTTGTTTACATACAACATCCAAAGGTTATCTTGGGATTCGATTTCCTAATACAAATCTGTCTCCTTAAGATTAGTCTCATTTTTCTTGCATTAAAACAAAAAAAAGAAATAAACACAAAAAGAGAGAGAAAGGTAACCAATAGTTCATGGAACGTATTGGAAATAGACACTAAATCATTAAATCTCATCAAAAGGCTATCAAGTCCATTAATCTAAAGAATCACACCATTCCAAATGAATAAGAGTCTAATTGGTCCTCGTCTTCAATTGTGATCCCTACTATTGAGTCAAAGGGAATCTATCCCCCTTAACACTCCATGATTGCTCGATTTCTTGATTTTTCCTTCTTCATTAATCTTTATTAAAATAGTTTGGTCTAGGATCTTGTTTCCAATTACCTTCTTTAATAAAGAAACATGGAAGACTATATGTACACATGAAGATTTAGGCAACTCCAATTTGCAAGCCATACTTCCAATCCTTTGCAAAACCTTACAGGGGCCATAATATTTTGGTGATAAAGTTTCTTTGTTTTTTTGGTTAAGGAACATCTGTTTATATGGTTGTAGACTCAAAAATACCCAATCCCCCACTTCAAAATTACTTTCACTATGATGTTTATTGTATTGTTGTTTCATCCTATTTTATCCCATAACCAAGTTTCCCATTAATAGTTTGAGAACCTATTTTTGGTTCCCTATGTTCTCTTCCACTGCTTGAACCTTTGTATTCCCTTTCAAATGTGATATAATGGATGGAGGATGATATCCATAAAGTGAAAAAAATAGGGAAAATTCTTATGAAGCATGGATGGATCTGTTACACCACCATTCTACCAAGGGAAATGACCTGACCTATTTTGTCTATTTATCAGATGCAAAGTAACAAAGATATCCTTTCAGACATTTATTCACAATCTCAGTTTTACCATCGAATTGAGGGAATTGGTAAGGTGAGATGTGAGCAAATTGAGTACTCAAAAAATAAAATAATTCACTCCAAAATTTTCTAGTGAAAATTAGACCTATGCCACTTAAAATAATCTTGGAGACTCCATGTAGATTTTGAATTGTTTCAATGAATCTTACAGGTATTGCACTTGCTTTACAAGGATGAGAAAGAGAGAAAAAATGAACATTATTTGTTAGTCTATCCACTACTACCATGATGACAGTATTTCCTTCAAATTTGGGAAAACATGTAACAAAATCTATTGAAGCTTCTTCCCAACATTGACTTGGTATAGCTAATGGTTGTAGGAGACCTGGCGTATTGAATTTTTCTCCCTTATTTTGTTGGTAGATTAAACATTCAGACACAAAGTTTTGAAAATCAATTTCAAGACCTTCCAAAAAAAATTCCTTCTTGATCCTATGGTATGTTTTCGAGAATCCTAAATGTCCTCCTATATGAGAATCACACAATTTCAGAAGGAACCTCTATTTGATTTTGAATTCTTACATAAATATAGGTGATCATGATACCATAACAAATAATTCTTCCTTCAAAAATTAACTAATGAATTTGGGTACTCATGTAGTTGTTGAATGATATTGCATACCTCTTGATATTTATTCCATTCTATACTTGCTTCATCCAACCAATCAAATTGCAGAATATAAATAACACATAGTGAACTTTATGTTTCTTCTACTTTCCTTGAAAGGGAATCTACCACAACATTATATTTTTCATTTTTTTTAGATAATTTCAAAGTCGAAACCTAGAATATTTGTAACCCATTTTTTTTCTCTTCTAAATATAATCATGGCTCCAAGAATTACTCCAAACTATCATGTTCTATTTTTACTTTTAAGTGTCTTCATATTAGTTAAGGTAGTCATGTATGAACTTAATGTAGTATGGCCAACATTGTTTTTTCATAAATGGATTTGACTAAGTTTTTTCCTTTAATTTGGATGCTTTCAAAGAAAAGTAACCTTTCTTATTGTACTAAAACTACACCAATTCCATGAAATGAGGAGTCACACTCCATAATAAATGTTTTTGTAAAGTTCGGTGTGGCCAGGACGAGAGTTGTACACATAAACTCCTTACGTTTTTCAAAATATTTGGTTGCTTCTTCAGTCCAACAAAATGATTCCTTATTTAATAATGTTGTTTTTAATAACCTGAATAGATCTGTTGATAAATATCAAAACAGATCCACAATATCAACAAGAATAATCCAAACCATTCATCAAAATATTGAACACAAAAAATAGAGAAAACCCTTGAGGTAGGGTAACATCGTATATTATTCCTTATGGAAGGAATGCAATCCTCAAGAAATAATTTCTTGTTACAATGACAATATTCTTCGCTATGCCTCATTGCATTGCTTACACTTCTTTATATAGTTCTCTCTATCTCCTAGGAACCTTCTAGAGAGCCTTCTCACATTTATTACATCTAACTACCATAGTGGGCCTTTATTAATATAGTGGATCTAGTCCACCTTACATTGAATGACCACATTCTCATATATTAAATCACTTCCACTAATAATACATAACCACATTCCCATTGGGTACCTCCCTAGGTACCCCATATTACCTCCCTAAGTATACTGCATTTCATCCCCCTTCACATGTTTTGTCCTTGAAACATGAAAAGAAACCATACAATATGATCAACTAAGTAATGTATCCAAGTGGTACTAAGTATGACCATCCATCCATCCCAATGGAAGTCGAACATGATGTCTATTTGTTGCCTTTCCACCCTGATCTTGCTCTGCATCATGTCGGGGTTTCCATGGGATTTGTTTTGTAGCTTGAGCTCTTCCTATAGTGTCGGTAGTCCTCCATGCACCTCTTGATCGGTTTCTTGTCTGGTGCCCTGCTGGTGCATAAATGTGTTGATGCACATGCCCTTCCCTTGATGGCTGTTGTGTCTCTATATGATGTGGATGGCTATATACAACAATTGTAGGAATCTGTTCTTTTTTCTTTAAATCTACAAAACTTTTTTTCTTTGAGTCAATGACCTCCTTAGCTTCTTCATTATGTCCTTCACGTAGTTTTGCTTCATCTCCTTCTGTAGACTATACCTCTGATTTAACTTCAGACTCAACACTAGCTTCTTTTCTAACTTCCATGGACCCATCCTTTTTACTAAGAGACACATCCTGCAATGTGATTTTATTTTTCTTGTACCACAACTTCAAAAAATTATTTTCCATATTAATATTAATGGTACCCATTGAATCTATCCAAGGATATACCAAAACAATATCCACTTCATCCATATCCATAGCATAAAAATATGAATGCAACACATATTTACCCATGGTAATCTTCAAATCATTAAAAATTTGAACATTTTCACCCTCAACCCATGTGCTATGAATGTTCTTTGCAGGAACTTTCAATCTATTAACCCACTGAATATTGATAAAATTTTGTTGGCAACTAGGGTTAATAGAAACAATGACATTTTCTTTATGAATACAACCATGAACTTGTAATATATATTTTCCACTTGAAAATAAACTCTTGGTGATGTATTTATCCTTACTCTTTATATGATACCACTTGTCGAAAAGTAATTTTTCAAGTACTTCCTCTGAAAGTGACATCCACTCAGAATGGTGAAATGATTGCCACCATATGAGAGCATCATCTTTGAAACCCCAGTCTATAAAATATGTCCACTTCCCTTTCCATAATGACTTGTGAGATTGTATAAATTCTTGAATACTAGGGCCATCATCTCTTCTAGTGAAAAAAGCATGCTTGGAACAAATCTTCAACAAAAAATAAAGTTAAAAATAACTTACTCCAAAAAATCGCATCTTTTTCCGGAAAAACCATGAAAAACTGTTGAATTTAAAATACTCAAAACTTTACTTCCCATACTACATTTCGAATGATTATATTTTTGAAATTGGGTATTGTTTCGAGAGGAATTCAAATAACCAATTTTTTTATCCAAATTCTCCTAAAAAAAATTCATATCTGAACCCAAAGTGTGCCGCCTTTTTTTTTCTAGAAAAACTCTGCAAAAAGAGCCAAAACATTCTCCCATTCTTTGGCCAAGAAAAGTGCTCTAATACCAATTTTTAAGTACCTGAATAAATATACAAATATAATCACTAAAAATACTGAATAAAAAAGCACCACCACAGATATACAATAAAAATATGCAAAATCTCCTTTATTATATCAAACCCTTGTGGTAGGGTAACACCATATATTGGATCTTATTATGGAAGGGATCCTCTCTTGTTCACTTTCCTCTTCGAGGGGGCATCCTCCTATTGAGATACAACTCAACAATAAAATAATTCTCTTCATGTCCCATTACATTGCTTGAACCCCTTTATATAGTGCTACCATCACCTAAGAACATTCTAGAGGAGAAATCTTCTAGAAGTAGAACCTTCTAAGAAGTCCTCTTTCATTTATTATATCTAACTAACCATTTATTATATCTAACTACCATAGTGGGACTTATTTAATAATATAGTGGACTTAGTCCACCTTACATCGAATGTCCTCCACTATTATCACTATGGGCCCTCTACCCCCCCACGCTACCTCTCTAGCTTCTATTTGTCCGAATTCCTGACAAAATTGTGATAATAGCACGTCAACCCTAATAATACTCTAAGTTTCTTCAAGTTTTGGGAATCGACCATTCCCTCATAGATTTGATTTTTTTAGGGTCAACTTTTACACCTTCATGAGATACAATATGAGCCAAATATTCCACTTCTTGAACCCCCAAAGGCACACTTGGAAGTCTTTGCATAATTTTTTTTCTCTTCCAATAGTTCTAATACTCTGTAAACATGGTGTACGAACCCCAAATATGACCCAAATATTCCACTCGAAAGGCTTTGCATAAATTTTTTTCTCTTCCAATAGTTCTAATACTCTGTAAACATGGTGTACGTGCTCTTCCCAAGATATGGTAGACTGGTATGTCATCAAAAAATACTAACACAAATTTTCTAAGAAAGGTATTGAAAAAATAATTCATCAAGATTTGAAATGTTGAAGGTGCATTGGTAAGTTCAAATGGCATAACCAAAAACTCATAATGACCTTCATGTGTTCTGAAAATTGTTTTAGGAATGTCGTACTACCTCATTCTTATTTGATGATATCCCTAACGAAGATCCAACTTAGCAAAGATTTTTTCTCCTTTCAATTCATCTAATAATTCATCAGTGATAGGAATAAGAAAATTATCTGTGATGGTCATTTTGTTGAGTTTTCTATAATCTGGACACATGTGCCATGAACCATCCTTTTTTATAACCATCACCACTAATGAAGAGAAAGAACTTTAAGTAGGTTGAATGATGTCGACCTCTAACATTTCTTGGATCATGCACTCAATCTCACTCTTTTGTGCATATTTGTACCTACAAGGCCTAATGTTAGGTGGTATACTTCCTAGTTGCAAATGAATATGGTCATGTTCTCGAGCAGGTGGAATACCCTTAGGAATTTCACCAAATATCTTGGAATGATTTTTGATAACTATTTGGAGGTCTAATGGAGTAGAGGATATATTTTTTTCAACATCGTGTGAGCAAAATTGTGCATTTACACCCTTGTGTCCCTTTTTGAGTAATTTTTCATTCTATTAGAGATTATGACCTTAGAGAGTTTCCCTTGGATACCTCTAATCTCAATTTGCTTTCTATCCAATGAAAATATCATGAAAATATCTTGAAAATTAAGGGCCACTATTCCTAATGATTGTAACCATTGGACCCCTAATACAACATCAACACCCCCCATTTCGATGGAAATCATGTGGATATCTAGAAAATACTCCCCCATGTTGAGATTAATACTGTGGCATTTCCCTGATCAATTTATGGTACCTCCAACTGCAATCATTACTTGAAACTCAGGTGCGAGATATACAAAGCAATTGATATATTTTGTTAATTTTTAATGGATGAAATTATGGGTACTACCAAAATAAATCAATGTAGCTATTTCCTTTTTTCTTTTTTATGTATCCTTGTATATTGAGGATTTGTGGAGTACTGATGTTGGCCAATGCATGCCAAGATATTGTTTTCTTCTAGATTTGGATATTGTGGTGATTCCAATTCTTGATCTTATTCCAATTCTAATAATTTATTCTCACCACATTTATGCCCCTTATTGTACTCATTGTCACAATCAAAACATATTCCTTTTTATATTCTTTCATCCATTTGTTGAGGTGGAAACCTTGTCGTTTCAGGTACTCTTGTCTTATGAACCCCAAAAAGATATTTGATTCCTATGTATGCTCCAATGGTAGACTTATGTGTAGACTTATTATTGTCTTGAATATGATGGAAAAAATGCATAGATTCCATAATATTTGTAGGATTTCTTAATAGAATATCATGTTTAATTTCTACTTTTAATACCCCCATGTAACCTTCCAACAAATCTCCATTATTTATGTCATCCACCCTTATGGCCAATAGCTGAAATTATGAATTAGAATCTTCAATATCACCTAAGTGTATGATTCTTGTCAATTCACTAAAGTATTCATGTACCCACACTTTCCCATATTGTTCTTCTAAGTCTCTTGTAAATAAACCCTAAGTATAATGGTAAAAAGGGGGCTTCCTTTTAACTACCCATTGATACCATTGATATGGTTTTATCTCAAAGTTCAAGGTTGCTACGTGAATCCTTTTTTATCATCCGTAATATTGTAGTTAAAAGTATTCCTCTATTTGGTTCACCCAGGTAAAGACCTCTATTCCATCAAACTTCTATAATTAAATCTTGGGAAATTTGAATTTAGGACCCCCATCATAATTAACTTCACTATTAGAGTTAAATCCACTTGAAAAACACTTATTATCGGTAGGTTGTTCAACCAGAAAACTACCTTTATTTTCTTGATTATCTTGCATTTTGATATCTCCTTTAGAGAGTCTTTCATCTAGAGCATGAAACATCATAGAAGACAAGGAATTTTTCAATTCATTAAAGGATTTTTGTATTTCTTATTTATTTTCGTCCATCTTATTTTTCATGTCATCATCTTCTTATCCATATTATTTTCCATGTGTGCACTATTTTCATTCATCTTCTTATCCATCTTATTTTCCATTTAAACCATATTTATTTTCATAGTTTCATCCATCTTATGTTCCATTTGTCCTCTATTTTCAGTGATTTTGTTTTCCATCTCATGATAAATCTCTTGTATTTCATCTTGAGTCATGGTTGAGATATCTAGGGGTTTACTTAGTGAATTAAATTTTGGAGAAGCCTTTGGATCCATGTGAGAAAACAATAATTCTCCTCTTTTTCCTCTTTATTAAAAATTTKTATTCACCAAAAATAGATTTTCTAATAAAAAATTATGCCAATTGTAAGTTACGTACTTTTCATGTCCTTAATTTGGAGTTTGTCCTCCTCGTTGACCTTCCTTCTGATGTATTTATGAAATTTGAGACCTTTAGAGTTTGGAATTTTAGCCTGTGGTATTTTGAAATGTCTTCTTTGCAATATCACAAGCCTGACCAAAATTTGATGTTTCAAGTGAAAGTTAGGGTAACTTTCCCAAACCTTGCTATTTTTTGGCCTTTCCAGGAGAGGGAACTTGTACATAATGCCACATGTATAATATTTAATAACCAATTCTGATATTTGTACCAGAAATACTATGGATTGTTTTGATTCAAACGCAATGGGTCTCACATCCTTTGGATCCTCTTGGAAGAAGATATGTCTATTTTACCTAGAACACATGATTGATACTATTTATAGGACTAGTCAATAAACCCTATCTTCCTTATGTTATATTTCTGAATGTATAATGACCTAGAAGATAAAATTTGAACCACAAGTACCTTGATATGTCTTCTAAATAACCTCCTGGTTTTTTTGTTTGAAGAATCCTAGAAAAAAAGCTCCAGCGAAAATTTCAAGATGGCTAGCTTGAAGAAGAAAAACCCTAGCATCGATGCTCTAATACCAAATGTTAGGATCTAAAGCCTTAAAAATGACAAAACGTCAACGAATACGGTCCATTTTAAGGGGAAAACCTAATTTTACTATATATCCAACTCAAAATACAATATGAGATGTGATAATATGATCCTAAGACTAGGCCTCCTTGGTATATATATAGGAGACAAAGGGTACAATTATAATGAAAGGGTACCAAGAAGGGTTCTAGCTGACAAACAATTATAATACTATAAATGTAATAATTCAATATCAATGGATTAATAAAGGGTTTTACAGATAAAATGGGGCTTTGTCTAGGTCTTAACAATTGAAGAGATAAGGAGGAGCAAGGATCAAGGGGCAAAGAGGAATGCATTTACACTAAGAGGTAATTGTATTGATGTACTTTTGTCATTTGAATTAATAGATCATTGATTTTCCCCTATGAATGTTTGCATTTCCTGCATGAATTTTCAAAGTGTATTTAATTTTTCATATATCAGGTTAGATTCAACCTAGATCTATGATTCTAACACTAGGAAGAGAAGTATAATGTCATTTTTTTGTCTCTTGTGTGCAATAAGTAGGTTGTAGGAGCTGGAGCTCAAACTTTAGGATTGCAACAACCATGACATATAAAGGACAACCTTCAAGAAAAGGTATTTCATTCCACCATTTCTTAGTTTAAACATGAATCCATTTCCTTGTTTCTAAAAGAAAGTCATATACAAGTCTATCCCACTGTCTATCTAGGATCAATAGGCAAATTCTAGGGAGATCTTACTATCCACCTATGAATTTTTCTCCATAACACATGGTTCTTTATGATGTTTTCAAAGAAAACAATCACATTCGGCATTAATTTAAATCATCTCTTATTGATTAGAAGGTTTCTCACGTGCTCGAATATAACTATTTATCACATCGTGGAGATTCATAGTTGATGGTATCAACGTTCAAGGTCCAATTGAAGATCAAGGACATGTATGGTTCTTATTCAACATTTCTTCTAATCCTTTAGTTTTTTATTACCTTAGATAACTCTCTACATGTTCTAGACTATATTCCAGTGGGCCTTGTTTGTTGTTGTTCACTTGCTCCATCGAGATAAGATTGTTTCATCACTAGGTTAGATGGAAGAAACATTATTTTTTTCATGTAACATGCCTTAGCTAAATTTATAAATTCATGGTCACATATTGTACTTGATTTGACCATTACATAGGCATGGGGATTTCCACCTCATTTCAAGAACTATCAT
>JASDQU010012005.1:33342-46691 GCA_032191745.1 Picea mariana
AAACGATGGAGACTAAAAAAACTATTTCTATTCTCCAAATATTTAGCAGAAAAGAACATCTGGAGATTCAATCAAGGAAAAGGAATTTGGGATAAAACTATAAAGAATAAGTAACTTGGTATCCTCTCCATTCAATATTGGATTCAATTTCCAAATAAAAAGGTCCATAATTATTATATCCTTTGGAATTCCACAATGGTCACTTTCCCCTTAATTGGAAATTGGTTAATTTAAAAGGTATGAAAAGCAGACAAAAAAATGGCTTTCTTGGAGAGACTTGTACCTCAATGAAGATTATGTAGAGACTGAAAACACCTTCACAAACTATATTAGGAAGTTAAATTTTTTCAACAATGAAGAGGAGGATGAACTCATATCATTTGTAAACCCCTTAGCAGGATATGAACCAATATTTGGATACAAGATTCTAGACGTGGAAGATGTAAATCAACCACAACCTTGGTAGTGTAAATCCATTTGGAAATACAAATTCCTAGAAAAATATAAACTCTTTATGTGTCTTCTTCTAAATAACAAATCCTTTACCTGGGATATACTACAAAAATGAAACCAAGGGGCCTAGTAGATGCAACCTATGTGAAGTAGTTTTGGAAAAAAACAATCACCTCATTCTCTAATGTTTCTTCACAAAGAAATTTTGGAATGAGATTGAAGGTCTTATTGGCTTGAAATCTAAATTTCAAGGGGAATCAACTAAATTAGATTTAAGGAAATGGAATAAATATAAAGAAACAAAATCTTACAAATACCTTACCCCAACCTTGGCTTGTGGAATTTGGCTAGCAAGGAACACAAAAATATTTGAGGACAAGGACACATTTCCTTTCAAATTCACTTCCCAAAGTATCAATATTTAATTCTCCTTTCCTAAATTATCATCCTCCCCTCATCGTGCTCAGAACTCTAATATTAATTTTGACACTCAAATTGCCTGGGAATTTCTCGATGGAGCCTCTAAGGGCTCTCCACCTAAGGAAGGATATGGGAGAATATTATTTCCTTAGTTTCAAAGATAGAACTAGTTAATATACAAACAACCACACTGAATTTGTATCCCTTAAATTGATTTTAATCCTTTCTCTTGAAAAATTAATTACTCAAATTCAAGTTCTTTGGGACTCCCTTCTCATGATCCAATGGATGAAAGGACATTAAATATGATGAGTAATTTCATGCTTCGACTATTGTTCCATGAAATCAATAAATCACAATCATATTTCTCTCACATCTTTTTTTCTCATGTATATAGGGAAAACATATTTAAATCTAAACTGTCCAAGGAAGGACTAGAGTAGAAAGAAAGCACCTAGGATATCAAAGAGTCCTTTCAAGGATAACATACTTCTTATTTTCATGAGTCATGGATTTATGTTTCTCACTATTTCACAGCTAAGTTATTGAACTTCCTAAAAGTTTTTTCTTCTTGAGAAGACCCTTGGTTCCTTTTTTAGCACTTCAATATTGAAATTTTGAGCTATGTGGATGTACTAATGTATTGATGTACCTTTTATATTTGGATATATTGTAATTAGATGCTAAAGGGGAACTTGGTGGCCCCAAACCTATTATAGACTTATGTATGTATTCTTTTGATCACCTCCATGCTAATTTTCACAAAAAGACGTTTTTTTTTTCTATAATTAGACCTTGAAGCCTATTCATATTTAGACCCAATAGGAGATATTTTAAATATCAATCATGTTATCTACTCATGTAATTTTGTTACCTCTAATAAAATTGCTTGATGTTTTCCTTGGATTGTTTTTTATGAATTGCTAGATTTTAGTTAGCTTCTAAAAAATTACCATCATCAATATTATAAGATATTTAATTTCATCATTCTTTTAGGAACACATGGTCGACCATGAGGTCGTTGCGGTATAGGACTCTAACATGTATTAATATTGTTGAAACATGTGAGCACGAAGGAATGGATAAACTAAATAAGCTTCACATGGATTATTAATAAATCATATTGAATTTGTGTCTCATAAATGTGTGGAATTTGTTCTTAGAGATATGATAAAATGGATATGACGTATGTGAGTTGCTAGATCATATTGGCAGGTTACTAGAGTCAGTTGAGTATGGTTGTCGAAGAGGTGTGGAAGAGGTCCAATTCCATTGGATATGTCAAATTCTGCAATGGTTTTAAAAGAAAAGTTCAGATTTCTACACGTAGCATTCATAATATATAAAAATAAATAACTGATGGCCTAGGGGTCCTTAGACACACAAATTTTTTAAATTAAGGAAAACAAATTACATCAATAATGGAAGAGCTTACAATATCAACATTACCCTCACATGAGAAAATGAAAGATTAAATAAGCTCATCATACTGATTATAATCTAACTTTTATTATGGGCACCTTATCATATAATGATGTGAGTATGACAAGTTTTCATTTACATTAAATAAATATTCTATCAATTTCCTATTTTATTGTTTCTAAGAAGTGACTCTTTTCTAGATGTATCATGTACTCTAACAATATTGGTTCTAGAAAATCCTAATGTAGGATTAAACCATAATCCAAGACCTACTTGTGAGAAGGAAATACTACACTGGGTAATTAGAGGTGTCAATTAGCTAGTGTGGTATGTGTTTCATAAGTTTCGATGTTAATTACTTATTTCTTCACCATGTATGCATTTCAATTGAATAATTTTTATCTTTATCAGATAATATAAATGAATTGTAAGCTAATTGTTGTTATTTTCATGAAAAAAATGCCTCCACGTAGACTTGTTACTTGGTAATACTTGAAAATTCCTAAGGTAAAGGATAATATGGTAGGAAAAGCATTGAACCTGACCCCAGTTGAAGGAAAAAATAAAATGACCAAGGTGGAGCTTGTAATTCAACTTCCACAGAAGAAATTTTTCAGCCAACCGCCGTTATATAAAGACACAAAGATGAGCACCAAGTCCAAGGTATTTGTACCTTCTTGGAACAATCTATTCAATAAAATTAAACACACATATTTCCTAGACTTCACACCTCGCAACAGTCCATAAATTAGGACCTTGGATGACCATGTGTTCCCAAACATAGAACGCTCCTTGTTGTACATAGTGGCCACTACATCTCATGTTTTAACTTGCGTAGAGGCCTTAGAATGGATTATCATCCACACAGACATTGTCAAATTCTTTCTCAATGATGAACAAGGATAGTGTGTGGGGGGTTTCTTACCAGAAGAAATGAATAAATATTACAGGATCAAGGAACTGGAAGTCAGAATAAACATTGATTTTGTAGTAAAATTTTATGAAAACAATGATACCAGAAAACTATTAGCATCTTGGTGGAAGGAATATAGGAAATTCATTAACTGAAACGTGGGGTGGTATGGGACAAAAAACCAGAGGGAACCCTACATGTACTTGATGGAATTAATTTGCAGATTATATGGGGAAAAGGATTTTTCTAGATTATTAGAAGAATGGATGCCTTTGACATATACTATGGTGGTATCAAGGAGTATTTTTAACGGGGGAGATATTTATCAAAACAGCTAAGCACTAGAGTAGAAGAATCACATAAACCTCAGCCAAGGTATGTTATTACCTTTTATATGGCTTCTTATTTATCAGATGTAGTGTGTGCTATAAATGTTTTTTGATAAATGGTTCTGAGTTGGCATGTGTCCAAGATCCATGTGCATGTATACTTCAACATTCTGTGGGAGAACAGGTAAAAAAATTGTATTCCATGACATGTGATTCGTTCCTATCCAAACTATACTTTATTATATTTTGAAAAGAGTGCCCACGACTCTCAAATCAAGCGAAAAAGGTAATCTCTTTGATTAAGAATTGGTACTTGGAGGAGAAATGCACCTACTTCATAATATTTGGAGCCATAGGAGTCACACATCTATTTCCATCTTATGTACCATAACAAATTTCCTTGGGGGGAATATGTTATCAAACTATCCTATAGGATTTCAACACTGAATTGATCAAAGACAAGAAAATATCATTCATCCCTTAAGAGTTTCAATTATGATACTATTTTGTTAAGGAAAATACACAAGAGAAACAAGAAGGATTGAATCACTTAGAATACAAGTTCCCAACAATTAGGTACCACAAACATGACCAAAAATAATTAGTGTCAAAACATGCATCACAAGTTGTAATTTAGTGGCCCTATGCTCATGATAAATTTGAGGATGAACTGTTCACTAAAAATCCTCAAATATGAATAGAGGAAAGTCCAACTTCATCTGACTATTTTCAAAGTTATGCCTATGGATGAATGGGTGGAACTCAATTAAACTGGATAGGAAGCTATAGAACATGTATCCAAGAGGGAAAGAATAATTGAGGAAGCAAGGAGAGTTGAAGAGACAAGACTCAACGCAGAGGCTAAAAGAGAATCACGTGAATTTGAACAAAATTGTGTAGATAAGGAGCTCAAGAAGAAAATAAAAACTGAAGAAGAATTAAAATGGGAGAAGTTGGATAGATCCCTTAAGGGGAAATAACACTCGAAGGAAAATTTAGCACCCAACCAGAATTGAACAAAGAATGGGTACAAGGAGGATATCCATAACCAATAGTATCATCTGAGGCCTTGAAAAAGGTGTCAATCACAGTGGTCATTTTCCCTATAATTGTAGACTTAACAATGTTGGATGATGATGAAAATTATGATGTTGACACTTTCAAAGCCTCGGTTATATATGAATCTAACCCATATGGGAAATAAAGTTCACTTCTTGAAAATCCATAACCGGAAGGGATGTTTGTAGAAACAAGTACAACTAAGAAGGTCACAAAACAAACAAAATTGGGGACACAACCACCCAAAGAAGAGAATGCTCAAGAAGGTGAGGGTGGGGGTGAAAGTGAGGATCATATTTCATAATATACAACCTCCGAGAAAGAGGAAAATGAAAAGGATAAGGACTAGAAACAAAAATTGGGAGGGGCTATGAGTAACAAAGATGAAAATGATAAATAGAGTATTGATCCAACCAATGGAGAGAAAAAAATCGACCCTCCAGTCACTTCCCTACCTAAGGAGGTGACACCACCACCAAAAGGGTCAAAATAAAATACAACGAAAGATACTATATCTCCCAAGAAAACAAAATATATGTCCATATAAGTAGGAACATAACAAACCAGTGGAACAAACCAACCTCCTACAAAACTAAGAAAAGAGTAGAGAATGGGTAAATAAATGGAAGAACTTGGTTGTAAGACAATGATAATAGACAAGGGAAAGGTTCCTATCCTGGAAAACTTCCATACTCCAGGAAGCATAGGGAATGTACTGGCATGGGGTGATCAACAAATACTGAAGCTAGTATATGAGTTTGTTGACATTCAGGCCATAACCTATGATAGAAAAAGACAAATATTGGTAAGGAAAACAAGTAAGGAAAGGAATCTCACTCTAGATATTTCTATGGTCATAATCATTGAAGAAACTTTGTTGGAAGCCAAGAAGGATAAATTAAGTGAAATGTTGGTAGCAGGGATGTCTGTATAGATAGAGCTAAGGAGGAGGAGAGCTAAGGAGGAGGAGAGGGACGTTGATTCCATGAGAATAGAACTAGAAAATCACAGACATCAAGCTTATTACTACAAAGATACCACCCAAGCAGTGATGATTCTAAGGGATGACTTCTTATAGGAGTATGGTAGCTACAAGTTGGCTAGGGATATATTCATGGAAAAGGTTGTAAGTTTTCAAGAGGAAACCCCATTATTCCTTGTTGTGCATAAATAAAGTTTTGAGGGGGTTGAACACGTACACAAGACTTTGGCCCAAATTGAATACATAAGAGAAATACAAAAAGAATAAGGGGAGGAAGAGCATGGAATAAGTATTCTCACTAAGGACAACATGGAAAAAATACAAAGCATGGTCAAATATTGGGTTTAGGCATTTTTTGAACCAGAGAGAAATATGGAGGGGAGGTGGGATGAATGTATGAAAAGTTGTGAGAATATTGATGAAAATATAAGAGAAATATAGCTTCCTGAGTTTAGTTCCCCAAAGGATTTTTGAGATATCAATGATATAGTTAGACATCATGTATTCAGGAACCAAAAATATAAGTTGAACATCCTCAAGATAACCACTCTAGAACAAGGTCAAGTTATAAGGTTCATGGAGAGCATAATCAGAGCATCAGTAATTCTAGAACACATGGTCACCAAGATGGACAATTTTAGACAACACACAAGAGAAATGAAGGAAGAAATCAATGCACCTATGCACCGACATCGTTTCATGTATATGCATATGTGTGACGACATTTTCTCCAAGTGTGTTGATTATGATAAAGAAAATCCATTGATTTGGTCACCTGATGACTGGAGATTGATTGAAATAAAACACGTGGAGGAGTCCACATTTCTATTTGTTTTTAGTTAAAATATATTTAGGACTATTTTTATATAGTTCATTTTTGATAAACAAAAAAATAAGCCATGCCTTCGAGGTCAATGGTTTTTGTAGGAAATTTTGGAATTGATGCGAAGAACTATTTCGCTAAAGTTAATTTAGAAGCTCCAAGAGAGTCAAAGATGTTTTTCCAAACCTGTGTTTGTAATATGATCGGTGGATTGCTCTGTGTTTTTGCTTAGAAGATACAAGTTCTAAGTAACATATTAATTATTTTAATCTATCTTGATTAGTTAAGAAATATTTAAATAGAATTTGCTGAAATCTGATCTTCTTTAATTTGTTTTGGTAAGGAAAGGATAGAATTATTTCTTGCTTATATTCTTATTGCACGTTATTTATTTTTGTTTCTTAAAGAATATATGGTAATTGATGAATTCTAATATTAGTTATAGAGTGATTCAACTCACGGTGTTGTTTACATACAACATCAAGAGGTTATCTTGGGAGTGGATTTCCTAATACACATTTGTCTCCTTAAGATTAGTCTCATTTTTCTTGCATTAAAACAAAAAAAAGAAATAAACACAAAAAGAGAGAGAAAGGTAACCAATAGTTCATGGAACGTATTGGAAATAGACACTAAATCATTAAATCTCATCGAAAGGATATCAAGTCCATTAATCTAAAGAATCACACCATTCCAAATGAATAAGAGTCTAATTGGTCCTCGTCTTCAAGTGTGATCCCTACTATTGAGTCAAAGGGAATCTATCCCCCTTAACACTCCATGATTGCTCGATTTCTCAATTTTTCCTTCTTCATTAATCTTTATTAAAATAGTTTGGACTAGGATCTTGTTTCCAATTACCTTCTTTAAGAAAGAAACATGGAAGACTATATGTACACATGAAGATTTAGGCAACTCCAATTTGCAAGCCATACTTCCAATCCTTTGCAAAACCTTACAGGGGCCATAATATTTTGGTGATAATTTAGTTTCTTTGTTTTTTTGGTTGAGGAACATCTGTTTATATGGTTGTAGACTCAAAAATGCCCAATCCCCCACTTCAAAATTACTTTCACTATGATGTTTATTGTATTGTTGTTTCATCATATTTTATCCCATAACCAAGTTTCCCTTTAATAGTTTGAGAACCTATTTTTGGTTCCCTATGTTCTCTTCCACTGCTTGAACCTTTGTATTCCCTTTCAAATGTGATATAATGGATGGAGGATGATATCCATAAAGTGAAAAAAATAGGGAAAATTCTTATGAAGTATGGATGGATCTCTTACACCACCATTCTGCCAAGGGAAACGACCTGACCTATTTTGTCTATTTATCAGATGCAAAGCAACAAAGATATCATTTCAGACATTTATTCACAATCTCAGTTTTACCATTGAATTGAGGGAATTGGTAAGGTGAGATGTGAGAAAATTGAGTACTCAAAAAATAAAATAATTCACTCCAAAATTTTCTAGTGAAAATTAGACCTGTGCCACTTAAAATAATCTTGGAGACTCCATGTAGATTTTGAATTGTTTCAATGAATGTTACATGTATTGTACTTGCTTTACAAGGATGAGAAAGAGAGAAAAAATAACATTATTTGTTAGTCTATCAACTACTACCATGATGACAGTATTTCCTTCGAATTTGGGAAAACATGTGATAAAATCTATTGAAGCTTCTTCCCAACATTGACTTGGTATAGCTAATGGTTGTAGGAGACCTGGCGTATTGAATTTTTCTCCCTTATTTTGTTGGTAGATTAAACATTCAGACACAAAGTTTTGAAAATCAATTTCAAGACCTTCTAAAAAAAAATCCTTCTTGATCCTATGGTATGTTTTCGAGAAACCTAAATGTCCTCCTATATGAGAATTGCACAATTTCAGAAGGACCCTCTATTTGATTTTGAATTCTTACATAAATATAGGTGATCATGATACCATAACAAATAATTCTTCCTTCAAAAATTAACTAATGAATTTGGGTCCTCATGTAGTTGTTGAATGATATTGCATACCTCTTGATATTTCTTCCATTCTATACTTGATTCATCCAACCAATGAAATTGCAGAATATAAATAACACATAGTGAACTTTATGTTTCTTCTTCTTTCCTTGAAAGGGAATCAACCACAACATTATATTTTTCATTTTTTTTAGATAATTTCAAAGTCGAAACCTAGAATATTTGTAACTCATTTTTTTTCTCTTCTAAAGATAACCATGGCTCCAAGAATTACTCCAAACTATCATGATCTATTTTTACTTTGAAGTGTCTTCATATTAGTTAAGGTAGTCATTTATGAACTTAATGTAGTATGGCCAACATTGTTTTTTCATAAATAGATTTGACTAAGTTTTTTCCTTTAATTTGGATGCTTTCAAAGAAAAGTAACCTTCCTTATTGTATTAAAACTAAACCAATTCCATGGAATGAGGAGTCACACTCCATAATAAATGTTTTTGTAAAGTTCGATGTGGCCAGGACGAGAGTTGTACACATAAACTCCTTACGTTTTTCAAAATATTTGGTTGCTTCTTCAGTCCAACAAAATGATTCCTTATTTAATAATGTTCTTTTTAATAACCTGAATAGATCTGTTGATAAATCTCAAAACAGATACACAATTTATCAACAAGAATAATCCAAACCATTCATCAAAATATTGAACACAAGAAATAGAGAAAACCCTTGAGGTAGGGTAACATCGTATATTATTCCTTATGGAAGGAATGCAATCCTCAAGCAATAATTTTTTGTTACAATGACAATATTCTTCGCTATGCCTCATTACATTGCTTACACTTCTTTATATAGTTCTCTCTATCTCCTAGGAACCTTCTAGAGAGCCTTCTCATATTTATTACATCTAACTACCATAGTGGGCCTTTATTAATATAGTAGACCTAGTCCAGCTTACATTGAATGACCACATTCTCATATATTAAATCACTTCCACTAATAATACATAACCACATTCCCATTGGGTACCTCCCTAGGTACCCCATATTACCTCTCTAAGTATACTGCATTCCATCCCCCTTCACATGTTTTGTCCTCGAAACATGAAAAGAAACCATACAATATGATTAGCTAAGCAATGTATCCAAGTGGTACCAAGTATGACCATCCATCCATCCCAATGGAAGTCGAACATGATGTCTATTTGTTGCCTTTCCACCCTGATCTTGCTCTGCATCATGTCGGGGTTTCCATGGGATTTATTTTGTAGCTTGAGCTCTTCCCGTAGTGTCAATAGTCCTCCATGCACCTCTTGATTAGTTTCTTGTCTGGTGCCCTGCTGGTGCATAAATGTGTTGATGCACATGCCCTTGCCTTGATGACTGTTGTGTCTCTATATGATGTGGATGGCTATATACAACAATTGTAGGAATTTGTTCTTTTTTCTTTAAATCTAAAAACCTTTGTTTCTTTGAGTCAATGACCTCCTTAGCTTCTTCATTATGTCATTCATGTAGTTTTTCTTCATCTCCTTCTATAGACTATACCTCTGATTTAACTTCAGACTCAACAATAACTTCTTTTCTAACTTCCATGGGCCCATCTTTTTTACTAAGAGACACATCCTTCAATGTGATTTTATTTTTCTTGTACGACAACTTCAAAAAATTATTTTGCATATTAATATTAATGGTACCCATTGAATCTATCCAAGGATATCCCAAAACAATATCCACTTCATCCATATCCATAGCATAAAAATATGAATGCAACACATATTTACCTATGGTAATCTTCAAATCATTAAAAATTTGAACATTTTCACCCTCAACCCGTGTGCTGTGAATGTTCTTTGCGGGAACTTTCAATCTATTAACCAACTGAATATTGATAAAATTTTGTTGGCAACTAGGGTTAATAGAAACAATGACATTTTCTTTATGAATACAACCATGAACTTGTAATATAGATTTTTCACATGAAAATAAACTCTTGGTGATGTATTTATCCTTACTCTTTATATGATACCACTTGTCTAAAAGTAATTTTTCAAGTACTTCCTCAGAAAGTGACATCCACTCAGAATGGTGAAATGATTGCCACCATATGAGAGCATCATCTTTGAAACCCCAGTCTATAAAATATGTCCACTTCCCTTTCCATAATGACTTGTGAGATTGTATAAATTCTTGAATAATAGGGCCATCATCTCTTCCAGTGAAAAATAGCATGCTTGGAACAAATCTTCAACAAAAAATAAAGTTAAAAATAACTTACTCCAAAAAATCGCAGCTTTTTCTGGAAAAACCATGAAAAACTGTTGAATTTAAAATGCTCATAGCTTTACTTCCCATACTACATTTCGACTGATTTTTGAAATTGGGTATTTTTTCGAGAGGAATTCAAATAACCAATTTTTTTATCCAAATTCTGTTAAAAAAAATTCATATCTGAACCCAAAGTGCGTCGCCTTTTTTTTTCTAGAAAAAATCTGCAAAAAGAGCCAAAACATTCTCCCCTTCTTTGGCCAAGGAAAGTGCTCTGATACCAATTTTTAAGTACCTGAATAAATCTACAAATATAATCACTAAAAATACTGAATAAAAAAGCACCACCACAGATATACAATAAAAATATGCAAAATCTCCTTTATTATATCAAACCCTTGTGGTAGGGTAACACCATATATTGGATCTTATTATGGAAGGGATCCTCTCTTGTTCACTTGTCTCTTCGAGGGGGCATCCTCCTATTGAGATACAAATCAACAATAAAATAATTCTCTTCATGTCCCATTGCATTGCTTGAACCCCTTTATATAGTGCTACCATCACCTAAGAACATTCTAGAGAAGAAATCTTCTAGAAGTAGAACCTTCTAAGAAGTCCTCTTACATTTATTATATCTAACTAACCATTTATTATATCTAACTACCATAGTGGGACTTATTTAATAATATAGTGGACTTAGTCCACCTTACATTGAATTTCCTCCACTATTATCACTATGGGCCCTCTACCCCCCCCCCACGCTACCTCTCTAGCTTCTATTTGACCAAATTCCTGACAAAATTGTGATAATAGCACATCATACCTAATAATACTCTAAGTTTCTTCAAGTTTTGGGAATCGACCATTCCCTCATAGATTTGATTTTTTTAGGGTCCACTTTTACAGCTTCATGAGATACAATATGACCCAAATATTCCATTTCTTGAACCCCCAAAGGCACACTTAGAAGTCTTTGCATAATTTTTTTTCTCTTCCAATAGTTCTAATACTCTGTAAACATGGTGTACGAGACCCAAATATCACCCAAATATTCCACTTGGAAGGCTTTGCATAAAGTTTTTCCTCTTCCAATAGTTCTTATACTCTGTAAACATGGTGTATGTGCTCTTCCCAAGATATGGTAGACTAGTATGTCATCAAAAAATACTAACACAAATTTTCTAAGAAAGGTATTGAAAAAATAATTCATCAAGATTTGAAATGTTGAAGGTGCATTGGTAAGTTCAAATGGCATAACCAAAAACTCATAATGACCTTCATGTATTCTAAAAGTTGTTTTAGGAATGTCTTCCTACCTCATTCTTATTTGATGATATCCCTAACGAAGATCCAACTTAGCAAAGATTTTTTCTCCTTTCAATTCATCTAATAATTAATCAGTGATAGGAATAAGAAAATTATCTGTGATGGTCATTTTGTTGAGTTTTCTATAATCTGGACACATGTGCCATGAACCATATTTTTTTATAACCATCACCACTAATGAAGAGAAAGAACTTTAAGTAGGTTGAATGATGTCGACCTCTAACATTTCTTGGATCATGCACTCAATCTCACTCTTTTGTGCATATTTGTACTTGCAAGGCCTAATGTTAGGTGGTATACTTCCTAGTTGCAAATGAATATGGTCACGTTCTCAAGCAGGTGGAATACCCTTACGAATTTCACCAAATACCTTGGAATGATTTTTGATAACTATTTGGAGGTCTAATGGAGTAGAGGATATATTTTTTTGAACATCATGTGAGCACAATTGTGCATTTACACCCTGGTGTCCCTTTTTGAGTAATTTTTCATTCTATTAGAGATTATGACCTTAGAGAGTTTCCCTTGGATACCTCTAATCTCAATTTCCTTTCTATCCAAGGAAAATATCATGAAAATATCTTGAAAATTAAGGGCCACTATTCCTAATGATTGTAACCATTGGACCCCTAATACAACATCAACACCCCCCATTTCGATGGAAATCATGTGGATATCTAGAAAATACTCCCCCATGTTGAGATTAATACTGTGTCATTTCCCTGATCAATTTATGGTACCTCCAACTGCAATCATTACTTGAAACTCAGGTGCGGGATATACAAAGCAATTGATATATTTTGTTAATTTTTAATGGATGAAATTATGGGTACTACCAAAATAAATCAATGTAACTATTTCCTTTTTTCTTTTTGATGTATCCTTGTATATTGAGGGTTTGTGGAGTACTGATGTTGGCCAATGCATGCCAAGATATTGTTTTATTGTTTTCTTCTAGATTTGGATATTGTGGTGATTCCAATTCTTGATCTTATTCCAATTCTAATAATTTATTCTCACCACATTTATGCCCCTTATTGTACTCATTGTCAMAATCAAAACATATTCCTTTTTATATTCTTTCATCCATTTGTTGAGGTGGAAACCTTGTCGTTTCAGGTACTCTTGTCTTATGAACCCCAAAAAGATATTTGATTCCTATGTATGCTCCAATGGTAGACTTATGTGTAGACTTATTATTGGCGTGAATATGATGGAAAAAATGCATAGATTCCATAATATTTGTAGGATTTCTTAATAGAATATCATGTTTAATTTCTACTTTTAATACCCCCATGTAACCTTCCAACAAATCTCCATTATTTATGTCATCCACCCTTATGGCCAATAGCTGAAATTATGAATTAGAATCTTCAATAT
>JASDQU010012006.1:0-10572 GCA_032191745.1 Picea mariana
AATGAAGAAATCCATAATAAGATCTCTGGATAAACTACTGTTTTCATAAGAATATACTACTACTGATCTGTATGAAGTAGACTAAGGTTTGTCAGTGAAAGAAAATTTAAAACAATTATTGATAGCTCAAATACTGATTCACCCCCCCCTCTCAGTATTTCTCAACAAATTCCCCCTTTTTTCTTGTTTACGGCAGGGAAGCAATTCTTCCACCACATGTCCTCTTCCCATCTCTGCAGTTATCGCAAAAGGTGTAAGAAGAATACCATCCTCCCTTGGAATGTCGGATTAATGCTTTGCTGAAGTTAGAAGAAGAAAGGGCTCAAGAAAAACGAAAATTGGATCAACATCAACTAATTGTCAAAAACTTGTTTGATTCCAATACTGCCTCAGACAAAAATTTTGAGGTAGGTGATCTTGTCCTTAAATGGGACAAACCTCATGAGGGGAAATGAGATCATACTAAGTTTCAAAGCCTGTGGTTGGGACCATTTTTTATTACTGAAAAACTAGGTCATGGTTCTTTCCGCCTCCAGAATTTAGAGGGACAACCAAAAACCTTTCCGCTGAATGGCCAAGATCTCAAAAGGTATTTTACCTGATGACACTCCAATACACCTTCTATACATATTTCTCTGTTTGGATTTGTTTGCTTTCCAATTTTTATTTGTTTTTTTGTTTTGTTTTCATTTTGGTTCATCGGTCCTTTTGAGTCAAACATCCTTGTATTACAGTCTAGCTCAGACAAAGAGAAACAAAATGCTTCAACTCGAAAATAGTTGTCAAAGGCTGTCAGAACATCTATTTCTGTCCTTCTCTGAAATTGTAGGCTAGTTAAAGGTGTCATTTTGTCTGAAAGTTGATTCCTCGATTTCAATCTGCACTTGAAAGTATTCACGAATATCCTTAAAAGGTCTCTTTACGTTGTCCCTTCTCTTTAATAAAGCAACTCAATGATGTCTCCCTGTCCTTGAAAATTAGTTCTATCAATGAACTGTTTTTCAGATCTTGATGAAGGTTTGCTAGAAAAATTTAAAGGCCTGTGGAAATATTAAGTTATGTTAAAAAACTAGAATTTTCAGCATCACCCCGCTCTATTGAATATCTTTAAAACTATATCAGAATGTGAATAAACTTACAGAGAGTTGTGGGAAGTGTTTGTAAACCCACCAGGACACTGAACAGGTCTGCTGGCAGCGGGTAAATGCATGCATGATGCCAAGATAACTTCGTCGGGGTATTGAACAGGCCCGCTGGTAGCGAAGCAATGTCAGGTAAAAGAAAATTCTCTAGTATAAATCTTGTTCTGGCCATAAGCATTCTTCATTCTGATTTGAAATTTCTTGGGTAGGTTGTAGACATCAGAGTGGGTTAATTGACATCCCTGTCGAGGCTATGGATGTTTGCTGGAAGCAGTGGCCCTGTCAATAGTATTGGAGATTTTAACTTAAACATGATGGCTTTCTTTTGTTAAGTTTGTCACCAGATTTCATTCTTTTAAATGAAAGGTATCTGAAACTGGGATGCATCTTGTTCTTTTTAAAGATGTTCAAATAACCTGCAGTTGTTCTCCAATTTGAAGTTTTTAGAATTCTCTAACCTGAACTAGTTCGTATTGCAGAGATAACTGCTTCTCCTAGCATGTCGCCATTGTTGGCAGCTCAACATGTTTGTTAACTTTTTATATCAATTAATTGATCTACATAGCTGCCTAACCAGAGTCATTTGTTTTTATTACTCTTCATGAAGCAATTTTTGAAACGATAGTCGTGAGTTGTCTCTTTTTCCTATTATTTTCTTTCATACTTCGTTCATGACTGGAACCATGAATACGAAGCATGAAAATTTACGACTGTGTTACCTTTCTGTTCTAAAATTTCGTCAAAGGCAAATTGTTCATACAGTTCATTAATGAAGTTTGGTTCCTTGCCATGAAGAGTTACTCTCTTTGTTTCAATCCTTTCAATACCAAGCATGCTTAGAGATTGATGGTTATTTAAACAAAGTATCCCCACGATTTGAGTTTTGGTATGGTTTTGTTTAATTATTGGCTTTACGTTTCTTTTGCTAAACCTTTGATTTTTTACTTACCCAAACCTTATGATAGAACCCACGATGCACACACTTATTTTCATTTTAATGCTTTGGTCCTAGACTCGTACTAGATGCAAAGTTGGCGTTACGATTTGCAGGCATACATCATTCCCAAGACTGGACTTGGGCTTTGCAAACCCTCTTCGCATGCATGTCATTTAAACACCCATCAAATCGTCATGAGTTTATGTTCATACACCATTCACTGTTGGAATTTCACGGGCTTGGGTTATGGCTCTGGACTGTCTCACAAACCCTCCCTGTGTGTTGTGTATAATTCATTACACTTTCATCCATTATGGTTCCTGTTGTGAGAGTTGAACCAAACAACATTCAAACTCTGCTCTTATATGACGATGCCAGGGAAGATTTGGAGAGAAGTGGCTGGCTCATTTTCATTAGGAAGTTTCAAGGTTTCAATTTACAAATTGCCCAGTAATTCACTTTCTCCTTTGATGGTTGTAGAGAGAAGGTTGGTGATGTGCAACTGGAGGTTACCGAGGATTTCCTGAGTCAATCTATAGGGCTACTAGCAAGTGGTTAAAGGTGGTTTAAAAATGAAAAAGTGGAAGAAGTTCCTTGGAGCCTGCTGTTTACATCTCGGGAAATAAAAGGGTGTCATAAAGGTATGCCCATTTCCTTCCTAAAAGCTCGATGGCATGATTTGCTCGCTGTGGTAAAGTAATTTGTTATCTGTGAGGGACATTTTGGGCTTGTGTTTTTGTACCTTTTGCATCTGCTTATGATTTTTATGGGCTTTCCTTTGAACATTTCTTATTACTTACTAAGGAGTCTTTATAAAATGGGCAAAAGATACAAAAAATGATGGTAAGACTCTAGCCTTTTCCATCACGGCCTAATTAAAATCTTACTTATGCATCAATTAGAGTTATAGAGTGATAGCTGGGATTCATTCATAACCCGAAACAACTATGTTAACCCTCATACGGAGGAGGTAGATAAAATCATGGTTGAGGAGACCCTTGTCTACTCTACAACACCTCTCTAACCTCCCCAGTCCTATGTCTCACCCCCTTACAACAAACCCTTGATCGATCCAAAGGTTTTTGAATAGTCCTGTCAGCAGATTATACATCCAAACAACTGTGTTAAAAATTTAAAGGAACCTACAGGGAAGAAATCTAAGAGCAATATTGATATAAATTTCAGGAACAAGAGAGTCGAGAGGCTAATTTCAAGGAGGCTTCGTAACAAGTCGAACTCTCATGTGAGTTTGATCAGCATGATTGAAGTCCATGAGAGTTCCGACTCTGAAATTGATAGGTTCCTCACTGCAGAAGACCTTCATTCATTCGAGCCACACCCTGATCGACCCTGTCACTTTGTTGATAATTTACCTCCCTGTCTGAAAAACAATCTAGAGTTTCCTGGTGTTAAATTGGTCAAGGAACCTACTGTCCATGTGGAAGGTGCGTCGGTCCACAATCATGTTTGTTCCCATGCAACCACCGCATAGTCAAACTGTGAAGCCTGTCTGTCATGGATTGATAGATATTATATTGATATTCCTATCCTGTAGTCACGGGTTAAGGTTTTAAAGGATCAGATCGATGTTTTAACGAGCTAAAACTTGAGGCTCGAGTCAGTTATTCAAGCGAAATAAAAACTTATCAAGACAACAGGCAATGTAGTGTTTAAAAATGTTGAGGCTGCAACATCCATTGTAAATTCCAAAGTTGCCTGATATGATTTGATTTCATAGCTGAAGGTATTATTCTTCATATTAAAATAGGATTATTTGTTAAAAACTAGATTTCTTTATTTTCCAATAAATTGGATTTCATTTACTAAAATAACTAGCTACAGAATCGCAAGATTCTGTAGCCAGTTATGTTAATTTGAATTGTGTAAATTAATGGTTAGAAATGTATCTAAAATCTTTCTATTTTCCTTTTTTTTTCAGGATATTCAGGAATCCATGATTACAAATTGATCTGAGGCATCCTTTAGACCTTACAGTCATATCTTTGATGCATTTTATATGAACATAAATGAACTGTTGATAGTTTTGGGGGATTTAGTAGGATCAGGGTGGTTGCATCCCCCTTTATTTTTGAAATAAATATTTCATCTCAGGAACAGAAACAGATATCTCTTTTGAGGCCTTTATAAACCTATCGTTTTTGTAATCAGAGACATCTTGTCCTGGGGCTTATTGTGAATAGCTTATACTCAAATCTAGACATAACAAATATTTACTTTATGCTTTAGTCATCTATGAATGTTGTTGTGATCTATAATTTGTTTATCTTGGTAATTGAATGACTGCAGATAACTTTCATCTTCGCAGATTGTTTTGTTGTCAAGATAGTTTTTCTTCATGGTTCATGATTTTATGCTTCATCTTTATCAAAACAATTGAATGATATTTCAATTCATATTATGAGGTTTACCTTAAATATGTTGATTGATTAAATGCAAGTTGTAACTGTAGGATTTATCTCATGTGTTATCGCTTGTAGTCTATTATATCACTGTAATTATTTTTTGTCTTGTTGTTTTATCAATTAAATACACCAGTTAATGCACAATTTAGCTTTTGTACCAAACAGTGTGAAGATACATAGCATATTTATCTCCCGTATGGACTAATACACGATTTATGCAAACAATTGGATGCATACTCCTCAAGTGGTTAATAGGTTAGTCTGTTCTTTTATTTCATTTTCTTGCTTATTATAGAAGTTTTTATATATAGTATAATTTTCACTATCTATATCTTTCTGTTTAATTAAGTAGTTTAATATTTGGTCTTATGAATGCATATAAACAAGAAAACAAATAAAAAACGAATAATACTTTTTCTTTATTTATTATTGTCATTAGAAGAACCATTTTTACATTCGATTTTTATGAGTTCAGATTAAAACTCGTGATTTATACATATTGTATATATGATAAATAGAACTATTATATAAATATTATTTAAATAAACTGTATATATATATATTTAGATGTACATATATATTTCAGTGATTATTATTTAGTAAGTTATTGTATTTCTTTTAGTTATTTTCCGCTTACCTTAGGACTTTAGATTGGCAAATGGAGCCATTAAACCCGTCATAGTGAGTCAATCCAAACGACTTGGGTTAATTAGACAACCCCAGACTAGCTTCACTCTTCCAGTTGATGAGTGGTCAATTTCGCCCATCAACACATAGTTAGGGGCCTTTCTAGTACATCTGATAAGTCCAGCTTCTCACCAGTTGAGGTGAGACCACTTATTTCGTTAACTTTAACGCATTCGGAACGGAGGACTGGTACACTTGAACCCTTCCATGATGCCAACCGTCAGCCCACTTCAAGTCTGGGGTAATGGTAGTGTAAGGTTAATCGTGACCTGTTTCACACAGATGTTATTGCTTGAGCAAGCTAACAAAAATTTAAAGTCCTTCACTAATTTAAAACTTGTGACCTTTAATACGAGAAAGGTGTAGTTCCTTTCGGAACCCAATACCTCTCGTATAGGTTCTCTTATGTTATAATCAACGATAATGTTATGTTTGGAGAGGTTTGGAATACCTTTAATGTTTAACATTTTACAACTTTAGAAGTTATGTCTAGGGACGGGTCTTTAACCCTTTTACTAACATTAGAAATGTTAGTAACTGAGGAACTATATTATATAGCGAATTTAGCCCTGTATCCATTATCTATGTGGTTTCTAGACAACCCAAGATAATCAAAGAATAAAATCTCTTACAAAGGAAGGTAGTTGTATCGACAACAGTGGTAAACATAGCCCTTATGGGAGTTGATAGTATAAACACCTATTTATATACAATAACCTTGAGGCCTTCAAAATAAGTTGACTGAAGAGAATGGAATTTTAATGTCCCTAAGAAATTTTTTATTTTTATTTTTATTTTGTAATTTTGGGGAATCATTACACCTATGATTGCATACCTTGTTTCATCAAATCGTAAGAAGTAGGATGCAATATTCTCATCTTCCTTCATTTTTAGTTGTTCAAACTTATCTCTATAATTTTGAATCTTTATTGTTTTGACTTTTGTATCTCCTTCATAAATATTTCGAAGCTTGTCCCAAATATCTCTAGCAGATTTACAATGTGCAACTTTTGTGAATACCGTATCACTGAGACCATTCAAAAGTGCATTTTTTTATTTCAAATTATTCTCACCGAGTTTCACTGCTTTGTCATTTGTTGGTGGAACTTCTAGTGCTGTGTATCCATATACAATTGATTGCCAAACTTGAAATCCCTGTGCATGTATATATGTCTTCATCCTTATGCTCCAAAAAGCATACTTATGTCCATCAAAATGTGGTATTCAATTTTTATACAAGTTGGTACTCTCCATGATCTACCTTTCAATGGTTAAACTGATTTCTGAAGGAACCTGATTTGATACCAATTGTTGGATTATTGAGAGAGGGGGTGAATTAGTAATAGAGTAGTTATAATCCTTTTTCTTCAAATAATGCAAGTGTTATATCAATGTAGAATAATTATCCAATAATGATCAATAAGAAATGAACAATCACACACATACACAGTACACCAGTGTTTTACGTGGAAACTCAAATCGGGAGAAAACCATATAATGTTTTTTCTTATATGTCTTGAAGACTTACATTCATTGGAAGCACCAAATTCCTTTATTTTCCAGCTACAATTGGAAGGAGGCTCCAATCCCCTATTTTCTTAGGATACAACTTGAGGGAAGCTCCAACTCCCCAATTCTCTGGCTACAACCAGAAGCAGACTACAACCCCCTATGTTATCCGGCTACAACTGGAAGGTGGCTACAACCACCTGACCTTTCCCCGTCCAACCACTCTGAAGTAGAAGTAGAATGATGAAACCACTATCAAACTATCACTGTAATATATACCACTGTAAACCAGTACCAATAAACTTGAAACATGCATCAACCATGCATCAACTTGTACCTCAACCTGTAATCAACTTGTACCATAAACAAGTGCATCAACCATGCACCAACCTGTATCAAACAATCTGTAATCAAACTATACCATAAACAAGTGAAACCAACCATGTACCAAGTATGTACCAATAATGTGTCAACTACTCATCAATATGCACCAACATCATCAACTATACACCTCATGTATGTGCCAACTCATCAACTACTTGTCTCAACCATGTACCCAAATTGTATCTCAACCAAAATCCCTCATCAATTTCATCATCCAAATATGATTTATAACTCTATAATAGACCTGGTGTATATGATCACATACCTACAAACCTTCCTTAACTTTAAACAACAAGAGACTAGCATTTACATCAAACTTTTCTTTAGTCTCACATGACTAGTTTTGGATTAATCAACAACCCTAACTTGAAATAATCATAACTTTGTACTTGTAATGAATAAATATATGAAACTGATACACAATGTTCTTCAATGTGTTTTATGCAATTCCTCCAGGTTTCAATACTTGGAACCTCTCATAAAAGTAGTTATAGAAACAACAACATACCTTGTTGAATTGTGGCTTATTCTAGATAGAGACCTTGTAGAGTGTGCCCCACACATAATATTTGTTGAATTGACTTGAAAATGTTACAATGAATACTAAAGAATGTACTCTACCCAACACATTTGGTATTACTAAATTTGTATCTGGTATGAATAAGTTATGATGTTTTTACCCGAAACACCTGTTTTTTACTAGTTTCAGGACTAGCAACAAACCCTATTTTCCACAGAGTGTAACTCCAAATATACAATGAACCACAAGCTGAATTTTTTACCACAGATATTTGGATATATTTTTTCAATGGAATAGCAATTGCACGGTCTGAATCAATCTAGAAAAAAATTTATTGCGACAATGGTAAGATGGCCTGTAAATAACATACCTTAGAAAACATCATCAAAAGAATTTATCCTTCCTTGAATTCCGGCCTTCTTTGCTTCACCTTCCCTCATAAATTCGGCTTAGATATAATTTGGTTACCTCAGACACCTACATGTATTCAATATGCTCAAGTGTGTCTAAAATGAGAGAGCCTTGCCTCTTATTTATACTCTCCAAGTAGCTTCCTTAAAAACATCTTTTAGGTCACTTTTCCCACTTTCCTTATTTTAGGGTTAACCCACTTCTAATTTCTCCATTAAATTTATTATTTAAATAATTTATTTTGTATTCACTTTGAATTATAGTACACTCATAAATTCACTTTATTATTTACCTTCTAAAATATCTTAAACCACTTTGACTACTTTGACCTTTTGGTGCTTCAAGATGACATAAGAGGGTCCTCCAACTTCGTAAGGCCATAACTCTCAAACTGTGAGGAGTTATGTGACGTTCCACATACCACTAGAAATGGAATGACATGTAACATACATATAGAATAGTATTACCTACAAATATATCAAAAATCATACCATTATCCATCAAACAAACTTGTGTCCATTACCCAAACCTGGGTTCTCCAACTTCTCATGGCCATAAATCTCTAACCGTGAGGAGTTATGTGACGTTCCACATACCAGCAAAAATGACATGACAAGCACTATCCATCTAGGACAGTTTTAATGACAAATTCACTGACCTTCATCTCATTATTCAACAAATAATAATGGGTTCTCTAACCATACTTATAGGATAACTCAATCCACAAAACATCTTTCCGTGAGGGCTTTCACCATAAGGACACCACTTTGGAGTTCATCCATTTCTACTTATTATCAAATATGACAAGGCAATAATGAGTCATATTTACATCAAACAATATTGGGTCCATTGGCCAACCTTTGTGCTACAGGGCTTTCTTCAAGGGTTGACATCAATGACAACCAACCTTAATCAACAATTATGTATCCATTGCATGAATGCATTGTATAGATGTGGCCATGGGAATTGGTAGATCGGTTGTTATTTTATTTAATAATTAATTATTGCATTATGAAAATCATGTGGTGCTAAGAATACATAATGATGGATAGATGCATTATATTTAATATAAATACTAGATGAAGGTGATTGGATTCTTGTTGTTACAATTCCAAGATCAGTTTTGGAGCTATTAAAAATGTTACAAGTGATAATACCTGAATCATTGAATGCATTGGGTGAATGCATGTATATATTATATAACATAGAAATGATTTTGATAATAGGTGAAATGATGTGAGAATTGATAACTCATAAAGTTGAAAACCCTTCAGGAACTGTTAGATTTTACAACAAGAAAGTTGCAGGTTAAGGAAGATACATAATGATAAATTATAGGAAATATCTGTTGAGGGGACAAAGTGATAAAAATATTTATGGATAGATGAAAGAAAATATTGGTTTATAATACATGTGTGGTAATGATGAGTTCGTTCCAATTGATAGTTGGATTAATAGAAGTGATTGAATTGTAGTTTTAAACAATTCTGAGATCACTTTGTGATTTTGTTTTGAATCATTACCATGTATATATATCTTGTACATGAGATATTGACAATTTGCTTGGCCGAGGAATGTTGAAATTGTAGGAAGAAAGGGTCTTAAATATGACAGTGTAGCAAGCCCATAAAAAATACCTATGCCTATTTTTGCAAGAGACAAATCATTATGAGTAGAAGCTCATGTCTGGAAATTTTATCTTTCCTATAGAAAACAATTTTGGGAATTATAATTTAATAATTACTGACAAACTGTTTTGGCTGAATAAAAATCAAGAAAATTGCAGGTAGGATGGTCTTGAATATGGGAGGGATTTAATCCCATAAGGAAGACTAATATCTACAACTACAGAGCCAAACATTATGATAAGAAAGTTCATGCTTGGAAAAATTTGTTTTCATGTATAAAACAGATTTGACATTTATGATTGAAAATGGTTATAATGATATCTCATGATGACTGTATGTGTATAATACAAATGAGATGTTGGATATGCTAGCTGGAAAGCATGGAAAGGGATATTATTGTGACATGAGAACATTGTGTCCCTAGGAATCTTCTTGTTGAAAAAAATCCTTGGTCAGGCAAGATGGATCACCTAAGAGACTGTATAGCAGAGAAGGGGATGCTTGAGCCTGGGCTTGGAAGGTGAGTGACCATGAGGAAGAGGAGACTCTGATAGTTATTGTAAAATATTTACTGGGACCATGCACATAATGGATATGTCAAGGAAAACAATGTGACAAGTTAACTATACAACCATATGGATGTAGATCCATGAACCACATAGATAAGTATTGTACTGGAATATGAAAATTTACTCTTATATTATGAACAAAAATAAATAAAAATTATGCACAACTTGTGAATTAACATGATTGCTTCTTTGAAATGTTGTAGGAAAATGATGAATATTGAGAATCTAGAAAAGTACCAAACTATGAGGGAAAAGAAGAAGGTAATTGTTATCACTGAAATTTCGTCCGCACAGGGCGACAAGAACTCAACATCATCAACACAGAAAAACAATCATCCATGGCACAAGGATTAACTCCACAG
>JASDQU010012006.1:10672-32526 GCA_032191745.1 Picea mariana
TTTTAGTTTTTATTTTCATGCTCATGTTGTTATTTAGTTCTTGTTTAATTCTTGTTAATACCTTTATTGTTTTCTTTCTAACCTTTTGCATTACAGCTGTCATGACTAGAAGAGCCCAACTAGGCATGTAAGTGCTCACTTTTTGCTCACACATTGACGAAAAGAGCATGAACAGTAATGTTGGAGCAACTAAATGGAAAAGACATGGAATGAAGAAAGTCCAATGGACTTGTTGTAGCTAGAGTTATGGATGCCACAACTTTTAAACTTCATGGACAAGTGCACTGGAGCCCTGGAGAGAAGTGGAACAACCTGAGGGACTGCATGGAAGAGAAAGGGGTTCATTTCTTTGGGTTGTGTAGGGTGAGATGAAAGGAGAGCTTGCTGGTTGGAACTGCTACCAGAAAAATAAATTCTGAAGATCATTATACATGTTTTGGGTCAGAATGTCTATGCATACATGCTTAATTTTAGGCCAGAGCGCCTATTTATATAAGAGTTGGTTGGATTTCCTATGTGGATTAAGTCCAAAGAGCCTAGATTTGTAATTTTAATAAAATTGGAATGGTGTTGTGCACTGAGGACAGTGCCAAAATAAGGGGAGGGGGACGTAACATCAAAGTTTTAACCCTTATTAACTATAATATATTATGTAATTGTGACTTAGGTTGGTGAGCCGGTAAAGTTGAAAAAGGGCCAAAGTTCCTAGGAAATGTAATACTTCATATACATTAATAAAATACACCTTTGGTTGCAAGGCAGACAAGGACAAAAGAGATAGGGGGATATGAATCCAAGAGAGAGGGGGCTTGAGGGGCTAAGTATTTTTATTATTATTTTATTTTACCCATAATTGATTTTATGGAGAAAAGGAGTTACATAAGCTTCTTGGGAGGGATGCCATGTGGCTCTTGTCATCATGTAATTTAAACATCCCTTGGGGTTTGTTTGGTTCTTCTTCGTATTTCTCCCCTTGTTCTATTTCTTCCTTTTTCCTCACCCATTCAGGCTAATTCATGTTCTCTTGGTCTGAGCATGGATACAAATGGTTGTTTGGGTGGCTCTTGGTTATGTTTTCTCACAATTGTGAATCCTGAGAGTCCCAACATGGAGATTCTTGACTAGAAACACTTTAGCCCTGGAAGGAGATGGACAAGCCTGAGGGATTGCGTGGTAGATAAGGGGGTCCATTCTCTTGGGTTTTTTAGGCTGGGTAGACGAGAGTTGGTGTACTTTGGATTGGTGTGAGTGTTGAAAGGCATGTGATAGATTTATTGATGAAAGGCTTGTTCGTTATGATATTGATAGCAACTTGGATATAACTGTCCATAGTTGAGAATACTTGAAGTTTCCAGTAGGGATATTTCTTGACCAGTAGCACTAGAGCGTTGGAGCCCTCGAGAGAAATGGAACAACCTTAGGGGTTACATGGTAGAGAAAGGTGTTCATTTCTTTGGGTTGTGGAGGTTGAGGGAGAAAGAGAGTTGGAATTTTGGACTTGTTGTGAGGTTGCGAAACCTGAGAGCTAGTTATCCAACCGTTGTGTGTTTAGACTTGGCCTAGGACCCATCCTTTTGGATTCATACCCTTAGCTGGGGGGTGACATGATTTTGAGAGAAAAATAACAACAATTTCTATGGTTGGGAGGAGGAACGTCCTTGGTCTGCAACCAGTTGGTGAACGTTTACTTACAAAGATAAGTTCTCTCTGTGTAATGTTTATTTCCGTTATGTATTTGATTATCTCTGAGATATGTATGTGTAATGTTCCTATCTTCTGGTTATTTGTTGTGCATGGAATGTTTCTTATCTCTTTTATGTTGTAGCATTGATATTGATTAATGCATGTGGTTATTTCATGCTTATTTTCATATTAAAGTTTTTTAGAATTCGAGATCCATTCAGAGAACTGAGTCTTGGGACTATAGTGTGCCCTGCCTACTGGTGGTTGGGTGTGTTTCCTCCTATTTAAGTGGCATATCCCAGCCTTTGGGTGGTCAGGTAGATTACATCGTGTTTATTCATCCATTGATTAAGTAATTAATTCTCCATTCTCCCTTTTCATTTTCACGTTTCACAATACCATGGGAAAACACCATGGGTTTTTAAAGCAAGGGAAAATACCATTTAAATTTTTAACTTTTTTTGTTTGTTTGTTAATTTGTCCAGACCTTCTTGGCAGTGGGATTAACCTTTGTCTTGAGAAACCGTGACTCAGGGGCATCTAAGCCATCAAAGTCACCCGGGGATCTCACCCGGCTTGAGCCACACCAACCCTTAACATGGTTAGATTTTGTTGTCCCCGTAGGTTCCGAACCGGTGACTTTTCAACACAGAGTGGATTAACAACTCACTCTGTCATCGACTGTCCTACACCTCGGGGAACTTCTTAATTTGAAGGACATGGGGATGGGCTTAGATCCACTTATGTGTGCACAAGTCACAATACCATTTAATATGGTATCTCTGGGTGCAACCACATGTTCGACCACTACCTTAAGGTGTCCCCATGGCTCTAGGTAAAGCCCTCACAAGAATTGAACCTTTCCCAATGGTGAAAAACTACTCACTTTCAACCATTGGATCCAACCCCTTTGGGCAAATTTTTTACTTTTTATGTAAATTAATTTTTTCTTTTTTCTTTTTATATCTTAATACTCTTCATGTAACTTTATTTTTTATTTTGAATTTACTTTTTACATAAAGTTACATTTTTCATTATTTTACTTTCATATTTATTTTTACGTAAAAATCCGTTTCCATTTAACTTTTTCATCATTTGTATTTGTACTCCATATATTAATATTAATATTCTCCATTAATATTAACCTTTATATTAATATTCTTCATTAATATTTAATCTCCATATATTAATATTCTCCATTAATATTAACACTTATATTAATATTTAATCCATTTAGATTTATATTAATATTCTCCATTAATAATTATTTCAATTTATCATGTTTTAGCTTTTGCGTCTCCCTTATTTTCTATATCAAACTCTCTTCCATTTTATCACATTTATGGATCAAATCCTTATTTCGATCCTCAACCAATTCATGTGAATTCCTTCTTGATCCTTCTCTATAAATTTTTCAGCTGCAAATTATCTTCCTCTACAATTCCTTCAATTCAATCCTCTGGTTGCTTTGACCTCCATTATAGATTGTATCTACCATTTATCATCGATTCATGTATTCAGGTACTCAAATTCCTTTCACCAAGTCCCTGTCTTCTATGGCCATGAACGGTAACCAAGTGCTTCTACGTAAGTGCTTATTATTCCAACCATGCTAACTTCATCCAGGTGCTCATTAGGTTCCATATGATCAACAACTATTCCCTTATCTTGTGGCATTATCCCTAATCACTCGTTCTTCCCACATAACCAAACTCGTAACCCAGGGCTACGCAAATGAGAATCAACAATGTCTAGTATGACTTAATCGATGGTGTGGACTTAATCGTTCGTTGGATGGAAGGTCCTCGTCATTTTGAGTGTTGGGTTCCTAGGTCGTATCTCAATGTTGTGGACCCCAAAATAAACCTCTAATTGACATGTGGTTTTGTGATCTATGGCCCACAATATTTTGTCGGGTCTTCCCCATGTTAAACTCTTCACACCTTTTCTATGTGAAATATTTTTCCACTGTTGATCTAACCTGTTATTGGATGGTTCGATATACATCACATCATTTTTCACCACCATTAAATATATGGTGATGTTTTAATCCGGGGTTGGATGGATGTTTGAATTTATTCCTCCTTGTATGATGAGATTTGGTGATCCTTATTCAACCTCTTCGTGGTCTGATGGTTAGCATTGATATAACTCTACTCCCCATGATTTTGGATTTCTCCTCGATCTAATGGTTGTCTTTTATTAAATTTTGATCAAATGTCCCTTGTGTTTAAGTTATGTATCCATATTTTACATAACTCTTCTTTAACAATTTATCTCGAGATTTATTCAGTCCCTCATCTTCAATTGGGTGTTACAGGATTCACTTAGATATATATCCCTTCATTACTTAAATCTATATCACTTTGATTTAATCATTACTTCTTTGTACACCTCTGTATCCCAATGTAATATTCCATAAATATAAATATCTCCAAGACAATTCATTGTTTGACTTGTATCTTCATAATCCTCAACATTCTCATTCTTTCTCATGCTCACACTAGTGAACTCCTTCATCTTTCTCTATCTTTATAACATCTTCAAACAATTGTTGCTCTATACTATCTCTTTTTCTTGATCATTTCTTCAGAATCCCTCTATATTTAACATAATTTAAATCCTATGTTGTCATGAATTATAGTTTATCCTTTGATACCACTCATCAAACTTATCCTTGTTATTTCTTGTCTATCCATGTTTGATTACTGTCCATGATTGATTCATGTTGTCATCAATGACAACGCACAATCAAAAATGTCAACAATATCCCCCTTTGGCATTGAGGACAACACATCTGTAAAACAAATGAGTTTGTACCTTTTCTCCCCCTATCACTGATATTATCTTCAAATTGGGGAATTGAGTTTGTTTTTACTGATACCAAATATGTTTTATTGCTTCTCTCCCCCTTTGACATCAATGACAAAGAGTGAAACTCTTATTGCTTCTCCCCCCCATGAATGTCCCAGCTGCTATCTCAATCTCTTAGGATTTTGTGTTCAAATAAGTATTCTTCCTTGATACCAACTTTTGTAGTGATAAAGTCTTTTAAACATAATCCAATGACTTCCTCATTTGATGACTAAATTAAATACTCCCCCTGATTTTTTATTGTTTCATAGAGTTTTATTGTCTTCCCCTTTTGTCATAAAGGAAAAGGGTGTGAATATTATTGATCTTATTGATATGACTCTTTATTCTTCTTGATATTATGATCTTTCATAGGAATACCAATCAGTAATTTATGGTGATACCAATTGATCATTCCTAATTGATCAATACAAATTGATTTAATTTCCATTCTACAACCAATTGTTAAGGTATGTTACCAATTTCATTTCTTTGATACCAAGAGATATTGCCTCTCTTTGTCATTAATTTGGAAGGCTCATCCTCCTCAAAGGGAAAAAGTGGCAAGGCTCATCCTCCTTGTTGTTAACTTGGAAGGTCCACTTGACACATTCTTCTTTCTTATTGTACCGAAGACCAGTTTTGTCATTGGTTGGTCTTTGATTGTTCCAGCTCCTATACAGGATAGTTGAGTTGTTTTGGAATTTGACAGTTGCATTTGTCTTTTCATTCTTCTTTTTGAGGTTGACAACTTCCAATTCCAACATGTGACATGCTTCTTCATTTTTAGTCAACTGGATCTTCATGGCTTATTCAATTTCCTTAGCTTCCTCAAGTTTCATTTTTAGACTGATGACCATTTTTTTTGTTTCTTCTAAGAGTTATGGCCATTTATTGGGTTTGTCATATGTCTTCAACTATTTGACTTATTTTTTTAGATCAACAACTTTAGTCTTCAATATTTTAATGATCTCTTCTTCTTTTTGTTCTAGATTAATCTTTTGTTCATTCCCTTCATGGTTATTTATTTCATATTGATCTAACTGTTTTTGTAGCAAAATATCTTTCTTTTGAAGTTTATCCAAATATTATAGAGTGCACGTAACTATGTATTCAATATGGTCAAGATTCTCCCTACTATCTTTAATATATAAACCATTTCCTGTTTCTATACAAATATATTCTAATGAACCTATAACATTAGTATTAAGATTCAATAGTTTTTCTTTAGTGATTACTGAGGTATGCATCAATTACTTGATGGATTTTTCTTCTTCATTGATGAATGAGGATTGAATCAATTTCTTGATGTAGTTTTTTTATTTATTGATGATTGGGGATTGCATCGATTCCTTTATGGAGTTGTCGTATTTATTGATGACTGGGGATTGCATCAATTCCTTGATGGAGTTGTCTTCTTTATCGATGACCAGGGATCACATAAATTCATTGATGGAGTTATCTTCTTTATTGATGATTGGGGATTGCATCAATTCCTTGATGGAGTTGTCTTCTTCTGTCTTTAGTACTTTAATCCGATAGGAATTCTCCAACTGGAGCAATAATACTTTAGCAGAGGTGTAGTATCCCATCTTTTCTTTGACTTGGTATAACAATCCATTATGGATTGCTTTTAATTCAATTTAATTGTTTCTCTTTGCTTCTTTTGTAGTTTTGTATTTTTTCTTTGAGGTAGTTAAGTACCAAGGCTTACATACCACTGAGTCCCAAATTCCATATCCTCTTGACTTCAGATACCTTTTCATTCTTCCCCTCCATGAAGAGTAGTATGTTCCATCAAATAAGGGAGCTTCATTTGTGGAAAGAGACACTTGTCCACCCATTCGTGTGTTTAGGAGGATCTTCCTTCCGGTGATTAGACTATTTTTCTTCAAGAAAACTTGTCTCTCATACCAAATGTTGAAATAAAGAGTGACACTAAGAGGGGGGGCGGTTGAATCAATGTCTTGAACATTTGGATAATTTTCACACTTTCTCGGATTACTTAAATTAACTGAATAAAATATATGTATTTCAATTACTTATTCATAAATATATATAACAATTATAAAAACACAAACTGTATAAAGAAGAATAAATATCATATATTTATTAATATTGAATAAGTACATATGATACCAACCATCAAACTATTCAACACAAAATGAATAAGAGAGATCCAACTCTTAGATACAAGACCCAACTTGAAGTTCTCATATCCAATTAAGAAGTGAGGAATCCAACCCTCATAACAAGACCCAACTTGTAAACAAGAACCAACTTGACAAAGAATGACATTTCATTCAATCCATTATATTTATATTTGATCCACTAAGATTCATCTTTTTCCAATACAAGATTTTGTTTATATAGCCATTCAAAAGGTGTATCACATTGAAACAATGTGTCTTTCAATGCACCTCTTCATTTGAGTAATAATAATGTTATTTTAATAATAACTTTCTTCCTTTATTATTATTAATAATCATTAATATCATAGTTATTGGTCCATTGATTAAGTAATTAATTCTCCATTCTCCCTTTTTCATTTTCACATTTCACAATACCATGGAAAAATACCATTTAACTTTTTGACTTTTTAAGTAAATTCATTTTTATTTATTTTTATCTTTTAATACTCCTTTTCATGTAACTTTATTTTTATTTTGAATTTACTTTTTACATAAAGTTACAATTTTCATTATTTTACTTTCATATTTATTTTCAAGTAAAAATCCATTTCCATTTTACATTTAACTTTTTCCTCTTTTATATTTATACTCCATGTATGAATATTAATATTCTTCATTAATATTAACCTTTATGTTAATATTCTTCATTAATGTTCTATCTCAATATATTAATATCAATATTCTCCATTAATATTAACATTTATATTAATATTCTTCATTAATATTTAATTGATTTATATTTATTTTTATATTATTCATTAATATTTAATTCAATTTATCATACTGTAGGTTTCACGTCTTCCATTCTTTTATATATCAACCCCTCTTCCATTTGATCACATTTATGGATCAAATCCTTATTTCGATCCTTAACCAATTTCTATGAAGTCCTTCTTGATCCTTCTCTATAGATTCTTCTGCTACAAATTAGCTTCCTCTACAATTCCTTCGATTCCATCCTCTCGTTGCTTTGACCTCCATTATGGATGGTATCTAACCTTTATCATCGATTCATGTATTTAGGTCCTTAAATTCCTTTCACTATGTCCTTGTCTTCATATTGTTGTGAACTCTAACCAAGTTCTTCTCCAAAATGGCTTAGTGTTCAAATCATGCTAACTTCATCTAGGCACTCATTAGGGTCAATATGATCAATGACTATGCCTTTACTTGTGTCCTTAGCCCTAATCACTCATGCTTCCCACATAACCAAATGTGTAACCAAGGGATACACAACTAAGTACTAGCACTGTCTAGCTTGACTTAATCGATGGTGCAAACTTAATTGTTCATTGAATGGATGGTCCCCATCATTTCTGGGGCCGGGTTCCTCGCTCGTATCTCAATGTTGTGGATCAAGAAATAAACCTCTAACCAACACATGGATTTGTGATCGATGACCCACAATATTTCAGGGGGTCTACCCCATGTTAAATACTTCACACCTTTGCTATGAGAAATAATTTTCCATCATTGATCTAACCTATGGTCGAATCGTTGGATCCACATCACATCATTTTTCACCACCATTAAATCTACGATGATGTTTTAATCTAGGATTGGATGTATGGTTGAATTTATTCCACCTTCTACCATGAGATCTAACGATCCCTATTAAAGATCTTTGTGATCCGACGGTTAGAATCAATCTAACTCTACACCCCATGATTCTAGACTTCTCCTCGATCTAATGGTAGTATTTTATTCAATATTGATCGAACGTTCTCTATGTTTAAGTTTTGTATCCACATTTTACACAACTCTTCTTCAACAATTTATCCCAAGATTTATTCATTCCCTCATCTTCAATCGAGCATTCAATGCTTCACTTAGATCTATATCCCTTCATTACTTAGATCTATCTCACTTAGATTTATTTATTACTTCTTTTTACTCCTTTGTAGCCTAACGTAATATTCCATGAGTAGAAATAACTCCAAGTCAATTTACTATTTGACTTGTATCTTCAACATCCTCAACATTATCATCATTTCTCAGATTCACACCAGTGAACTCATTCATCTTTATAAATACTTCAAACAAGTGTTCCTCTGTACTATCTCTTTGTCCTGGGCATTTCTTCAGCCTTCCTTTGTATTCAACATACTTTAAATTAGATGTTATCATGAATTATAGTTTATCCTTTGATACCACTCATCAAGCATATCATTGTTATTTTTTATCTTCCCATGTTGGAATATTGTCCATGTTTGATTCATTTTTCCATCAATGAAAATACAAAATAAATAATGCCAATATAATAAGTGATATGAAAACTACCCCATCACATAGAAAGTTTTGAGAATGAAAATAAAACAATTTTTCCCATATCAACATTACATTAACAAATCCATCCAAGGGAGAAATTAGTGTGTGATCCTTCTATTTCTATCCACCTTTGTTGATAACTCTATTTACTTTTCATCCAATAGTAATAAAAAATAAAAGGAAAAATGAAAACTTAATTAAAAACTATAAATAAAATCTAATGTTATGAAAAGAAAAAACATTATCCTATTTTACCTTGCTGCTATATTGATCCAAAATTGGATCCAAGATCTTGATAGGGCTCAGAAAGGCCTAAAAATAAAATTTCACATAATGGATTCAAAACAGACGTGTGTGTAGACCTCGTCGATACGAACCCAATGCAACTTGAATGGGCTCAAACAAACGTAATATGATCCATATATCACAATTTGTTCATTTGGCCAAAGAGGAAAACAAATGATGACTATATAGTCCGTATAGTGTCACGTGGCAGCTGACTGTACAAGACGTATAGTCATACAACTAACATGGAAGGCACAGTTGGTGCTAATGTGGCATCATCTAGAGGTGACATGTGGGAGGGTGACTGGGCATATGGACGGATGAAGTGTCAGACAAGTGGACCAATCAGGGAGTGACACATCTCACCCTTGTAGTGGTGACACATGGCACGTCTGTACAGATTACGTGGCAGGTATAGTGGTTGAAAACTCATAAGATAGGTGGACCAATGGGTATTTGATACATGTCCTTGTTTTCAGCAAATGGTGTGGTGCCACGTGGCACCCATTCATTGGTTATTATTTTTTGGAAAAATTTGTGGAGCGCATGAGGTTTTAACCCACGACCTCGGGTGTGGGTTAATGACTTGGTCAAGCTGGCCACACCAGCCCACCCGCAATGTGATTCTTACCACTATACCACTCTACATCTATTTGAACTTACCAAGGGTTCCGAGCGGAGGAGAATAGGGTTGGGGCCTAGCCCCCAACCCTCAGTCGCAAACATACCATACGCCTATGTTTTGTGTCCATAGACTACTCACTATACTATGTTGGCATGCACATTGGTATATCCCTCGATCACATGAGCCTTTGTATAGGACTCGGGCCATTATCATTTGGGTAGCGTTATATGGGGTTAGCGTCGGTCGATCGGGCTAGCCCTCTGACCACGTGCATAACTAGAATATTGGAACAAGAAGGGATAACAGCATAAGGGCATGTGGAGCTTGGGGCATGGCTGCATGGACCGATTCTTATGACCAGGGACTAACCAGTAAGGGGGTTAGCGAACTAGCACTAGTCCAGGGCCACGTGCAGGTGCCTAATATGACCAGGGGCCAAATATCAAGGGGTTTGCACACTATATTGGCATATAGTTGGTTTTCAAACCTTATCTAAATATTTTTAATGGGTTTTTATGTAGATTTTGGAGAGTTTTGGCCAATATTAGGAGATATTGGGCCCTTTTTGAGGCTAGATTATGGGGGGAAGTTGGGAGATGGTTACCAACTTCAGATCTATATAAACCAGGGCTTCTTAGAGACATAGAGAACATTTAGAGAAGGTTTATGCTAAATTTTTTTCAAGCCACAACCATTTTTATGTAGGGAAGCTATTGAGGAGCGCACCTTTGTGGGCTATTTCTTGGAGCTTCGGTCATCTGATTTCAATGTCGTCTGTTTTGTTGGGTTCTAGAGATGTGGAGGAACAAGACCAGATTAGTTTGTAACCTTTTTATCACTACTATAATGTACGTTTAAATATTCAAACAAAAATAAGAAAACCTTACCCACTGAGACAAAGGGCCGAAGACGTAGGCGAGATTACCGAAATCCGTTATGACTTTGGTGTTCTATGGTTTGATTTTATTATTGATTTATTTCAGATCTATATATGTGCATATGGATGTGATGTTTCTTATATAATTCTTCCTCTTTCTTTCAGCTTCCTAAATGGTTAATGAACCCATGCATAATAACTCAAGCATTGTCAAATAAAAGATAATTTCGGATGAAGTGGTATCTGAGATAGTTGATGTTTGGATTTGAGTTTTGTATGTTAACTAGGGAAAAGATACATCGTGGTGAAGGCAATATTGTTGAAGAGAATCCATTGATTGAATTGAGAAAGATAACTTCTCAAAGCAAGAAGATGGCATTGAAAGAGGGACTTTCTCAGGATGAGAAAGAGTTTTGAAAAAATTTCTTAGCCATGTTAGAGATGATGAAGGGTTTGTATGAGGATTACTTGGAATGAAAGAGGCCATTTCTTGGTGACTCTTCAAAGGGAAAAAGTGAAGAATGACAGGATCCTCCTCAAATTCCTCCTCCAGCTCCATCATTGCCTCCTTCTTCTTCAAATTCAAGTTCTAAATCCAACGCAAAGAAACATGTCCATAAACATAAGAATGAAATGCCTTTATTAAAGCTTGATGTGAAATTTGAATTACCTATATATGATGGTGAGGTTAATGCAAAGAAACTTGACAATTGGGTCAGACATATGGAGGTTTATTGTAGTGTGCAAAAAATCAAGGATGAGGCAACTCAGATCAAGTTGGCATCACTTAGAATTGCATGCACAACACTCATCTGGTGGCAAAGCAAGTTGAAAACTGGCACGCAACAAGTGGGTAAATTATTTATATCATCACAAAGTTTCATTTATGCACTGAGGAAGCAACTCTATCCTTTGGGTTATAAAGAGAACGTTTTAATTGAATGAAAAGCTCTTAAACTAAGAAAAGGACAAACAATGAAAGAATACACAGATGGCTTTCGTAAAATGGCATTGATGTTAGATATTCCTTTACCTACCCAAGAAACTCTTATGAAGTATATAGGGGGTTTAGTTGCACATATTCGAAATACTGTATTCATGTTTGGACCAACTAATCTTGATGAGGTTTTTGTTCAAGCAACATACATTGAAGCAAGAAAAACAGGTGTTGGTGTATCAAAGGAATAATCTTCACGGAAAGAGGACAAAAGGAAGTGGAATGGAAAGAAGTCAAATTCAGTGGAAAGAGAGGAAGAGAAGCCCCCTTGCAAGCATTGCAAGAAAGAGGGGAATGATGAGGATCGTTGTTGGCAATTGCATCCTGAGAAGAGACCGAAGTGGTTCAAGGAAAAGAAAGAGAGGAAAACAGTTGCAACAACAACAGAACCCACAGACTTGGGATCAGATTTAGGTGACGAATCTAAAGTCTCATTGGTTGGTATGAAAGGTAAATTGGTGAAGGATTTGATTGTAGAAGTAACTTGTTTCATATAAGGGTCATCATGGGGCACACTAAGGTCGACACATTGATAGATAGTGGATCTCAATCTAACTTAATTTCATAGGAATTGGCTAAGAAATTGGGATTAAAAACACAAATACATCATAAGCCTTACACACTTAAATTGATAAGAAACAATCATCAAATGCACATAACCAAGCAGTGCACATTAAAATTTGCAGTTTCATTAAGTTTGTAGACGAGGTAATATCTGATGTGGTGCCAATAAGTGAATGTGGAATTGTCTGAAGAAGTCCATACTTGTATTATCGTAAAGCAATCTTCTACAGGGAAAATAATCAATATCACTTAATCAAAGAATGTCAAGAATATGTTGTTCATGCTCATCATGTAAAGGAAAATAAAACTCTTCAAACTATGGAACAATTAAGAAAGGCGGCTCAAGCAAGAAACACACCTATAATTAAAATCAAGTAATCGGTCTTAAGAAAGAAGAGGAGATGATTGTAGAATGGAAAATCAATCACAAATTGTTTCAAGATAATCTAATGTCGTGCAAATATTATAAACATATCAACTCATTTGTAGTCATATTTTTTATGCTATCATTGGTAATGTTGTCTACATGGATGATAGTGGATTCAGTAATATGTGACAGGGTACAAATGGCTAACAATATGTTGTCAGTTATCATGATTGTGTTACAATTGATCTTGATGACACAGGTGCACATTACAGAGTTCAAAGACAAATAACAAGTTGGGTGTCCTTTCCTGAGCTTGATGACTGATCAATAACCTTTTGTGGGACCAAAAGGTCCTTAGTGGGGAGGTGTGATCTAGAATTGGATCCAGGAGCTTGATAGGGCTCAAAAAGACCGAAAAATAAAATTTCTCATAATAGCTTCAAAATGGGTGTGTGTAGGCCTCATTGATACACACCCAACACAACTTGAACGGGATCAAATGAACATCATATACTCCAGATCTCACGATCTATTCATTTGGTCAAACATGCAAAAAAATGATGAATGTATGGGTCGTACAATGCCACATGGAAGATGACTATACAGGTTGTATGACCGTACAACTGAAATGGCAGGAGCAGTTGGTGTTGACATGGCAACATATGGAGGTGACACGTGGTAGGGTGACTGGGCGTACAGATGGATGACGTGTCAGACAATTAGACCAATCACGAAGTGACACATGTCACCCTTGCATTGGTGACACGTGGAATGTCCGTACGGATGACGTTGTAGGAATAGTGTTAGCTTCATATGACATGTGGAAGGTACAGTGGTTGACAACTGAGCATACAGGTGGACCAATGGGCATTTGACATGTGTCCTTATTTTCAGAAAAAAGTGTGGTGCCACGTGGCCCAAACATGGGCTATCACGTGGCACCCATTCATTGGTTATTATTGTTTGGAAAACTTTTTGGAGCACATGAGGCTTGAACATGCAACCTCGGGCGTGGGTGAACGACTTGGTCAGGCTTGGTGCACCAGATCGCCCATAATGTGCTTCTTACCACTATACCTCTCCACATCTATTTGAACTTACCAAAGGTTTTGAGTTGAGGAGAATAGAGTCGGGGCCTATTCCCCTTCCCCCAGTCGCAAACATACCATACACCTATGTGTTGTGTCAAGATCCTACTCTCCATACTACATTGGCATGCACAGTGGTATAGCCCTTGATCATGGGAGCCTTTGCATAGGACCCAAGTCGTTATCGTGTGGGCAACGTTGTGTGGGGTTAGCACCGGTCGGTCGAGCTAGCCCGCTGACCAGGTGCATAACCAGGATCTTGGAATGAGAAGGGCTAATAGGATAAGGGTGTGCAGAGCTTGGGGCATGGTTGCATGGGCCGAGTCTTATGACCAAGGACTAACCGGTAAGGGGGCCAACGAACTAGCACTAGTTCAAGGCCACATGTAGGTGCCTAATATGACTAGGGGCCGAATATCAAGGGGGTTGCACCCTATATTGGCATATAGTGGGTTTTTAAACCTTAGCTTAATATTTTTAATGGATTTTTATGCAGATTTTAGAGATTTTTGGCCAATATTGGGAGATATTGGGCCCTTTTTTAGGCCAGATCTTGGGGGGGAAGTTGGGAGATTATTACCAACTTCAGATATATATAAACTAGGGGTTCTTAAAGCCATAGAGGACATTCAGAGAAGGTTTATGCTGAATATTTTCCAAGCCAAAGACATTTTTATGCAAGGAAGCTATTGAGGAGTGCACCTTTTAAGGCCATATCTGGGAGCTCCGGTCATCCGATTTCAGTGTCGTCTATTTTGTTGGGTTCCAAAGATCTGGTAGAAAAGGACCAGATCAGTTTGTAAACTTTTTGGAACTACTGTGATGTATTTTTAAAGCTTCGAACATAAATAAGAAAGCCTCACCCACTGACACAAAGGCCCAGATACGTAGGCGAGATTGTTGAACTCCATTATCACTTTGGTGTTTTATGGTTTGTTGTTCTTATTTCTTTATTTCAGATATGCATATGTGCATATGAATGTGATGTTTCTTCTATAATTCTTTTTCTTTCATTCAACTTCCTAAATGGTTAATGAACGCATGCATAACAACTCAACCATTGTCATATAAATGATCATTTCAGATCATATACTAGACCTCAATGGTTGAAAAATGAACTATACGAAGTCATAATACCAATGTATCCATCTATATAATTACAAGCCTCCAAACACATGTTCATGATAAAATATTAGTAACAAGACTTGGAGAGAATGAAGAGTAAAAGTAGGAAAAATTAAAACACCAAAGAATCTATTCACCAGATTTAAGATGTCATAGTAATAATTCACTAGAGATCTATATGATTAATATCCCTCCAACCATTCTTCAATTCTATCATAAAATCTTGTATGACTATCATAGAATTGATGGAATTAGTCTAGGGGAAAGTAGCATACCAAATGAGAACCATGCAAGAATCTCTATGAAGTATATTTGGAGAGAGAATTGTTATTCTAGCAAAATTGTTAATTCCTAAAGCCAAGCCAAAATAATGAGGGCCTGACATAACCATAAGTCTAGACCAAATTGCCTCACAGTCTTGGAAAGCCTCCCGAGGCTCATACTTCAAGCAACCATTTCACTTGAGATAAATTAGTGGGATCAAATGATATACATAAAATAGAATCTCGCATGGTATAAGACATATATTCAAGATAACAGTGGGAGACACTAATATCAACAATATCAACTAAAGGGATACTTGAACAAGAAGACTCTCTATTCATAACAATTGAATATGAAAACGAAGAATACATTGGTTGACATACATCTGCTATGACATTTCCTCCATCCCATGAAAAAGGTTGATAAGGAATATTTGTACTAAGTTCATGGGAAGAGGAATTATCTTCTATAGTTGCTATATGCACATTACCACCATCAAGTACTTCAAAACTGGTTTTACTCATTTAGTTTATCTAAATAGGACAATGGGTGGATTCCTACAAGATCAAACCATTAAAAAGATCATGATACAAAAAATAATAAGTAGAAGAATTAATAGAATGAAGAGCCTCTCTTGAACAAAAAATATTTCCAAAAGGTGTTTCATTGAATGGTAGTTCCTCCTCATTAAGAGCATGGTTGAATGATTGTGAAACGATAGGCTTCACACTAAGCATGATTTCACAATCAACATGGTTTTCCTCTTTCAAGAAAAAAGTGGATTGTTGTGATAGAAGAGGTATGTCCTATATGTTAATTTATTCTCTTGAAGTGCAGTGATCAAGATGCTTGTTTTTCCCCTACAAAGTATGATAATCGGAAATATGTTTCATAACATACTCATTTTTAGAAGAAAGGTGCAAATCACAAGAACTCTTAGAACAAGAATTTTCAATAAATGATCCAGAAACAATAGAAAAACATTCTTAATCTAGCTCGGTTAAACTAGGATAATTTATAATAGAAGAACTATCTAAATCAAAAGGACCTAATTCCAAATTATCCATGGGTGGGGAAGGATTCATGTCATGAGTGTCCAAATTTTCTTCATTAACAAAATGATCAAAATCAAGTTTTGCTCAATAGCTTCCTCCTCCATTTCTTGTGATGGAAAAGAGAAGATAGGATAATTAAAAACTGACATAACCATTTTTGTGACCCAAAGTGTCCCATTATCAACAAGAGAACCATTCTCTTTATTAGCTACAGAAAGATATAAACTCGAATTTACAACACAAAAGGTTTATTTTTCATCACATGGAAAGAAAGGGTGAATGGAGTGGTGGGAGGATACATATGTTTCTTCCAAAAAAAAATTATCTCTCTGATCTGTATCCCCCATATTAAAGAAATATCTAGGCATATGGATTCCAACTAAACCATTATCATTTTCAACATTTGCATGTGAATCGAATTCATCATGTAAACGATCATTAAGACATGATCTAGATTCTTCATCCACTAGTTGATATCTTTCATTAGTAAAATAAACTAAACAGAGAATCAAATCAGTGATAGAAGTCCTATCATCCAAGGGAAATATATAGCAAAGATGCATAAATCTAATAAGGAAATATTCAAGAGATTCATCTTTGTTCTTTATAAGTTATGATATCTCTTTACACAAATCATTATAATCATAATTCTCAAAATCATGCCAAACTTGATCCATAAACTACTGCCATGTGTGAATAGAGGAAACCAACAAAGTCTTACACCAACTCTTGACACAACCTGCGAGAGTGAGAGTGAACATCCTGTAAATGAAACTTCCATTACTAATATTTTTAGATCAAAAAAATTTCCATAATGATAAACCATGCTCATATGCATAAGTTTCACCCTCGCCATCAAATTTAAATTGTAACAAGAATTGTAAAATATTTCTATGAGTTTGAAGCAGTGCAATATGAGGAAAACATCTCCATAAAGGGATATGGGATGGAGCCATTAATTAATAAATACAAAAATAATATAAATGACTCCATAGTCTCATCTTGTCATCTGGCCTTCCTTCTAGCACCATTTTTGTTGATAGGTCTAAATGGTATGTCATGCAGGTAAGGGAGAACACCTGATGGAAGGTCCTAATTAGGCCTACCCTCATTTGATGTAGCAATTTCAACCAGTATGTAGGCCTAGTTTCCAATGCGAATTAAAAGAATAAAATGAAAAACATAGTGAAATATCACCCAAATATTTCTAATTCTAAACCTATCCTATACTTAAAGAAAACTAATATAATCTAACAACTTTTAACCTATCCTGCAGGAGCAAAACTAATAGATGAGTACAACTTAAAATTATATCTCTAACAAAAAAAATAGTTCATGGTAGCCAATGATATGTTAAAACAATAATATTGTAAATATTATCACAAGAAGTTGCAAATAAGAGCTGTAACATCATCCCTGTACTGAGAATAAATCACAATAGCATAAGCATTCCAAATACGAAGCATAAAAACAGTTCATATGATCAGTACTCGAAAAACCTAAAAGAAAAACACATTTATGCATTAGTCCCAAACACATTTTATAACAATTATGACTTCCAAAACACCTTATGCTCTTCATATATCCAGAAATAAAAGTATCAGTAGTCTATACAATGGGAAAAAGTCCCTCGTTATATCCAACAAGTTCTCTTTTATAAGACAAGAGAGACTCCTTGGCTCTTGTGACTATTCATTTCATTTCCCTTTGTTTTGTCATTTTACATTTTGAATTTCTTTTACATTTTTTAAAATGGACATGTAAGCATTATAAACATAAGATAAAGAGACTCTTGAGTGGTTATTCTCTCCCTAACCCAATTCATAAATTATATTCCTTTACAAACTTTATTAACTATGCATGTTAGTGTCATCTTTTGTTCCTCGAGTTATTATGGGAATTTTGGTGTTAGTCTATTGAATGCTATCATCCAATATTGTTTTCCTATACCTCATCCTTCCATCATGCTCTTTCAAGTACAATTTAAACTCTCAGTGCTTCATATATGACTATTTGAACATTGCACATCCAATTTCCCCCCTAAATTCATGGGCTATTGTTATTTGAATTTTATAGGGTCTTATGTTAATATTGTGTCCACAAGTCCTATTGAAATGCATTCCTTGGATTTATGCCTTTCCAACAAGGTATCATGGGATCAATTCTGACACCTGCAACTCAAGATATGTTTTTTTGAAAATCAGTGCTCATTAGCGCTTGATCTTCCTGTGGGTGAATCTTGTTCGTCGATCTTTAACCTGAAAATAATTGTACCACATGCATAGCAGAATTTAATACTGAGTGGTATAAATATTTTTTATCCCCTTTACCTAATTTATAGATGAACCTAGAGAAGGGATAGGACCTCGTCTTCTCGATAGCTCATCCCATAATAGTCTGATGGTTGGAGGTGAAGGTAAGATCTATCTCATAACTCTGATGACTATACACTTTGATGGAACATGCTCTTCGATGGCTAGGACATGGAGGGATTAATTTTTCCCAAAATATTAGAATAATAAACATGTACACTCGACTTTTGAAATGATAAATAATTAAAAATGAACATGCAAATAATAAATAAATTTAATAAATGTATTGCATGTATGTTATCCAATGAAATATAGGATTCTAATGGTAGATTATTTTGATGGAATAAGCTCACTCCTCATTTACATGACCACTCTAGCCTTGAAATGCATGTGGGGGAAACCATTGATCCTTATTCATAACCTTGACCTTGATCCTTTCCAGGCTCCCCCTTATCGGGAAGAAAAATCACCTTTTCTTATTGCTTCCACAAGGTATCACACATATGTTCTCTGATGAGATAAAGTATTTTGATGGTAAACTATTCTGATATTGGACCAAGCTCACTCATTTACATAACACTAAATTATACCATAAAAATTGCATTCCCTTCCTTCAAAAAACTTATAAAGATAATCATGGGTGGATGTAGATAAGTTTCTTGAAAACTGCATGCTCCAAGTCTCAAACTCAAAGGAAATATTAGTGCTCTTCTAATTTAAGTCAAGTGTTAAAAATTGAAGAGTGTGATCAACATGCGAGAGATTAAAGATGAAGACAATAAGCATAACATGCAATAAAGAGGATGTATAATTTAAGTTATCCAGTCATAAAATCCTCCAGAAACAAACTCATCCAAGAAAATCATCAATCAAGATCAAACTCCCAACCTCCTTAAGGAAGATAAAGAATTAGAATTAGGTTCAAGCAGTAGTGGATTAGACATTAGGGATGAAATTTGAGTAGGGGTTCCTTTCCTTTCACTTGTAAAAGAAAAAGTAAAGGGTGGTTGTTGTGGCTTCAACACATGGTATTAGAGTTATAGAAATAAGATGGTCATGGTGATGAGAGAGACATGGTGATTGAAAATCTATAGTAGTGAATCATTAAAGAAGAAGACTCCAAAGGTCAATCCTACATTTCTTCATCAAATAAAGGAATGACTTCAATGAGGTATTTCTTTATTTGGAATTAGGAAAAAGATTTTTTTCCTGATTAATAAAACATATGTTATTATTTTAAAATCCATTTATTTGGGTTCTATAACTACTTTTACATAAGTTTTTTAAAACAAATAAATGGTATCAACACCCAAATCTGATTTTATTTCAATCCAAGTTTTTGTGAATGCCTCTAGAGACATAACTTTTGCATCAATAGTTATTATGAAATATTTTTCTTTGAAATCATTACTTGATTTATTGTAAGATAGGATTCTTTCATATCTCCTAATTCTACATAATTTTCTGATATTTTTACCCTCGTCCAATAATTTGTCCATAAATGTTTATGATTAGAAGCCTTAAGCAAAATGGAATCAAAATTTTCAATCTCACTTGCATTTCCATTAAGTCTAATAAGTGTATCCTAGGTAGGGGATTCAATTTGCTTCACCAATTTTTTCCTTTAAGAAAAAAATGTTGGTCGGACTACACATACATTGAGAAGGATACACAATATGAATGAAATAGGTCTAGATTGGAACCTTGCACTTTGAGGCAAAATGCAAGAGGAGGCCACCCATAATTTTTAGAGAGCACAACACACTTTCCTATGAGATCCCACTCAATCCATTGAAAACCTCATTCATGAGTTGTGGAACCAGAAAGAGTTGACCATGTGGCATCAATTACTTATCTTTTTGTGTGCTTTGAATTCCATGAATTTAAATTTTCAATCATAGGAAATTATGTCTTCTCTTCTCATTCAAATTACCACGTAATTGTTTCTTAATTGAAATATTTACAACCACTTTGGAAGAAGTTACATTCCATGTACATCATCATTCAAATGATACCAATGTCTTTTTATTGAGTAATTTAAAGTAAAACATCTTATACATGATTATAAAAATATTCAGCCATCCACATTATCATATAAAATTATTGAGCATTTCCAGTGAATGTATATTGATCTAGCAATCCTAACATGATCTTCTGTATAGTATAATATGGTTCCCAAACATATTTAATGGCTTCAAAATTATTAAAGAACTTGGAGGGAAAGGTTGAAATGTATCTTGACCCCATTCCTTTTTGGCACTCATGAGGAACAATAATCAAAATTGAATGAGGGAAAGGTGCACGTAAATAGTGTAGATTTTGATGAAAAGATGGCTCTACATGTGGCTTTATATTGTTGATGTTTGTAGCATTGAATAGGTACTTCCGCACAAGTCTAAGTGTCTAGACGTACAGAGGTATTACAAAGCCTTCTACCTTAGTAATTTACTTTAATTAAAGGAATTGTTAAATTAAAGTTATTTTATTAATCATGTGAGTTTAATTTAATCAAATGCTAAAGTTATTATCATTAGTTAATTAAATTAATATTGGCCATTGATCTTAGGCGAGGTGAGATATAATATCTACAATTGATCACTTTGGAGATTATGGTAAGGGTTCAAATCAATTTTATAAAATGCATCCAAGGTGAAAGGAGAAGAAATAAGAGAAAAATATTTTGGAATCAATGACTCATAGAGAGAGAAAAGAAAGACTTTTGCTCAAGGAGATCTTAGCAAGGGTGAATAAGGAATCTCATCTAGAGATCATCTCATTCCAAAGCAGAAGGAAGAAACAACAAACACATCTAGTAGTGCATACATACACATTGCAACAGTGTAGAAGGGTGTGTACATACGAGTTGTGTAGATGCAACATGACAAGTACATATGTGCCAGGCCAGTAGTCGAAGGTGTGTACATAAGCGTAGAGTGATGGAAGCATGCCAATACATGTGCAGTGCAGTGGAAACAGGTGCGTACATATGCATTGTGCAAGTCATACAAGGTTCATACAAATCATATAGGATGCCAGTATAGAGGCGTACAATAGCGACAATGTTGTTGGGTTGGAGGAATTTGTTGTATTTTTCTGTTTCTATTCTGAGTGGGAATATTTCCTAGTTTAGGATATCTTGTAAGCTTGGAGTCATTATTTAATGAAAAGATGATTTGAAGGGAATATTTTCTATGTGTTGTGCATAGTTTGGTTTCCATATTTTGCTTCCACTGTTTTGTTTCCAACAGTGGAAGCAAAATATGGAAACCAAACTATGCACAACACATAGAAAATATTCC
>JASDQU010012006.1:37443-49139 GCA_032191745.1 Picea mariana
ACGACGATATGTTTTGATGCCAGATTGCTAGGAGATGATGTTGATAGTGATGATGATACTCGTGAACTGATCTAAGAAGATTCTACCTATAGAATGGTCCACGAGACTATGTGATTCTTTCCCATGCCATGTGAAGATGGATGGATGTGTTTGAGACCATTAATACCTCCCTAGCTAAGAGGGAGTGTTGATATTATGGTAGTTGCGAGAAGTATTAACCTTCATATGTAACCTTTGACTAGAATAGAATTTTATGGAAGTAAGAGAAACCCTAAAAATATGTGTAAAAACCCTAGATGACATGTTTACTTAGAAGAATATATAATATTAAGGTATTATCCTCCAGAAAGACAATTCATCCCCATAGAAAAAAGATAAACAAATAATATAATTACCAGAAAGTTAGGTTGGCCCAGCCAGGAAAGTCACTGGAAAGATTAATATAAACAGAGGATGTATTGGATCATTTGTTCACTCACTCTCACTCGGGAAACCAAAAATAGTGTGCATGTTTGGAGGAGGAGCATAAACAACTGTAGTTGTACAGTTTTATCTTGTTCAGTCTTTATGGTACTTTCTCTTGTGTGCTACCCTTAGAGAAAGTGCACAATCTTGGTTATTTGTTGGTTATGGTGTGGCTTCCTGGAATCATTCTTTCTGTCAAATTTTAAGGTGCTCGAGGGTTCTTTGTGCCTATGGTTGGGTGAAAATGGTGTAACATTTTCCATGGTTAAATGAGCACATCAAAATTATTCTAACAAAAGGTTCCATGTGCATTATATTTATCAAAGCTACAATATTGTATGTGGGTGGCCTTGAAAGAAGGTTTACCAACCTATTTGTGCTTCATTTCTTATTTTTGATGACTATATTGCTGTAAAAACCCCATCCACTTGTAATGTATGGTTTTCTGTATCTTACTTTGGGCCTGAAAATACTATAGCAGCTGGTGATCTATGTGGATGATGGTATCCTTGCCAATCAGATAATACTTCCACTTCTTGACATCTTGAACTAGGGCATATAGTTCATTGTCATAAGTAGCATACTTGAGAAATACCCCATTAAATATTTCAGAATGATAGCTTAGAGGCCTCCCTCCTTGCATCAAAATAGCTCGCATGGCATACACACTTGCATCTGTATCCATTTTGAAAGGATTTTGCAAGTTTGTTAATACAAGAATTAGTGCTTCACTAATATTTTGTTTCAGCTCATCGAAATCATTTTTTTTATTCTTCCCCCACTAGAAAATATTACCACTTTTTGTTATGGTGCTGAGTGGTGCAACTACAACTGAAAATGAATCTATGAACTTCCACAAGTACTGTGCTACCCCAAAAAAACTCCTAACTTCAGTGACATTTGTAGGAACTGGCCATTTCATGATGGCTTCCATATTTGCGAGATCTATCTTGAGCTCCCCTCCACCGATCACATACCCCAAATCCACCAAAGACTATTGAGAAAACTCACATTTCTTGAGGTTAGACAACAATCATAACTTCTTCAAAGTCTCTAACACTTGCATGAGATGTGAGATGTGATCCTCCTAGGTATCACTAATATATCATCCAAATAGACTATAACAAATAAATCTAGATATCGACGTAGTACATCATTCATTAGTCTCATAAATGTAGCTGGTGCATTATATAAACCAAAAGGAATGGCCAACCATTCATACAAACCTTTTCCTATATTGAAAGAAGTATTCCAGGTGTCTTCTTCCTTGACGTGTAATTTGGTGGTATCCTGATTTGAGATCCAACTTTTTGAAAAATTTTGCGTGCTACAAATAATCTAATAGAACATCGATCCTAGGAAGAGGGTACCATTTTTTTAGTGTAACCTTGTTCAATGATCTATATTTGATACACATTCACCAAGTCCCATCCTTATTTGGTACAATTTTGATAGGTGACCCACAAGGTGAGGTGCTTGGTCGAATCAAACCCTACTCTAGTAGTTGATGCAACTACTTCTTCACTTCATTTTATTTTACAATGGCCAGTATATACAACCCAACTTTTGGTAATGGGGAGTCTAGAAATAACTATATTTCTTGCTCCACTTCCATCTTGGGTGGTATCCTTTTAGGATCCTGGAAAAATCCTCTATATTCCTATAGAAACTCCTCCAACTGACATTTCCGCTCTTTAACTGTACAGCCCTCCAGGGATTCCTTTACCCTTATCGACTCATCCTCAGTTTGATTTTATCTTAAGAAAAGTAAAATATATTTCTTACTAGAACTAATCAACTTCTTGGCTTGGTGGGCACTTACCAATGAGATATTTGACTTTCCTTTATGCACGTTGATGATGTAGGACATCCCATCCTTTATTAGTTGGTAGTGATTGGATCTCCACATGAATATTCTATCCCTCATATACATGTAGGGGATTCCAAACACTACTCCAGGTAACTCAAGGTGCACTATGTCCAATTCCACTTCATCAATAAAATCAAAACATTACAAAAAAATTATTTTTACATTATTTGTTTACCTTGATCTTTCCATCTTTGTTTTCCCATCCCAATGTATATGGGTTAGGATGATCGTGAACCTATAATATAATCTTCCTGACTAGATATGTTGCTATGAGATTAACCTATGAACCAATGTTGAATATGGAATCTATCTTTGTCTTGTTGACCTATATATTGATATGGAAGGATTTGATCATATCCTTCTCTTCTTCATGATGAAGGATACTTAGATTCACCTCAAATATGTGGCTAGAAGATTCTTTCTATTCCGATCCTTCTTACGGTTCTTTGGATTCCACTCTAGATGTAGTTTCCAATACTTTTCCTTAGTGTTCCCATCAATATTACAATTGTTTCAATGGTTTCTAGCATCCTTGTATTGATGTGCAGTGGCTTACATATTCTTATACTTTTCTCCTTTCAACTTTTTCTTCCCCTCCTTGGAAGATTCTTGGTGCTCTTTCTACTTGGAACTGTTTAGCTACCCTTTCTTGTGGCCTATGTTTTCCAGATATTGTGCCTATACACATGCCTCATCCCTTGTCCTTGGATTGAAAAGAATGACTTGATTTCATAGATTTCTATGTAGTCCCCCCCAGATACTTGAGGAGTACATATGGGATCTTGGGAGAGATACCCAACATGATGGCCATCTTTTCGAACTCAATGAAGTAATCATGTACACTCTACCCTTGCTTGTACCATAAGTAGTGTCGTTGGATCCATTGGTCATCTACATACCCAATAGAGTAGAATTGGGACTTGATGAGGGTTTTGATGTCCTCACACCCAGTTACTAGTGGATCACCCTCCAACCTAAGTGTTTTCATATGGCTTTCCCCACCAGGCTAAAGCATGTCCCTCTAACTTCAGTATGAGAAATGATATCTTTTGTTCTTCATGTATATGGTGAATGTCGAAATAAAATTCTATTTGTTGCAACCAATGATTCATCTTTAATGAATTCATCTCTCTTTGGTATGGCTTTAAGTACACTTTTTATTCCATCTTGAATAAAGAATGTGAAGGTTTTATGGTATTGAAACTTCAACACTCTTTCTCAGGTTCTTTCCATGAATCTTCTTTTAGGTCTTTGTTATCCCCAGCTTCTTGACTGATCTGATCTCTAAGTTTGAGCCTCTAATTTCTCCAAACGGGTCAAGATTTCTTGCTAGAGCCTCCATTAGGAGGGGAATCTTACGGGATATGTCAACGAATTGATATTCTGGCCTCACAAATATATCCTCTACTGGATCTCAAGGGTTGTTTTGAATAGACGTGTTGGTCATGGCTAGGGTTTTATGACTGTCCTCTTAAACCAATTTTTGTATACCTACAAATTTCCACAAATACCCAAAGAAAACTTGATCTGATACCAATATGATCTGTAAACTATCATGGATATTCCACTATATAGTTTTTCACAATAGATCTAATAATATATTGAAATATTTACTATGAAGGTTGATTTCCTTTAGATCTCATATTCTTTAGTTACTGTATTTCTACTTTAAAATGTATGCAATAGATGAAATGTGAAAAATATAGAACATAAATAAAATAATCACACACCGTCCACAAATAAATATAAGACATAACCTGGGAAACCCAATACAGGAGAAAACCCAGCTAGAAGGTTGTTACGAGGAAACTATCTCTATGGCTAGGGGTAATGATCCAAAAATAGAAGGCTGACTTGTTATGCTATGCAAGCACCCTCTACTTCATTAAAAATAAACTTTACAGGACCTTGCTTCATGTGTTAAAATATGCAAAATAAACTTATGTGTTAATTTCATGTATCTTCTTGTAAATGTTTATGCGTGAGGATATGTTATTTTAGATGGTTAAATGTGTACTTTAAAAAAATACACAGCAACACAGATTGCAACAAATAAACCATCAAACTCACAACAAGAACAAGCTGATAAAGGAGTTCACCCCCCTCCGGGCTACATCTCCTTGAGCCTCCATCAATGGACTTGGCTCTCTAGGATTAATTTGTCAAAATTTCTTTTGCAAGATTCTTCTCAACTCCAATGGAAAAACAGACTATACCATTGAGATCATAACACATAAAAACCTCAAAAATGACTAATAAAACTCTGAAAACGGATCATGGCTCATCCGAGCATGATCTCTTCTACATGTGGCCATAAGCTTCCCTGAGATTCTCTTTGGAAAACAAACCTGTAAAAGTCCTCAACAACCTCTGAAACCTGTCCCAATGTGTTAAGAGCATATCAATTAGCCAAAAATGATTATTCAATCACAGAAAACAAACATAGGCTCACCAAACCATGTCCTCGATCAATGAGGGCTTAAAGCTCCCTAGAGCTTGCTAAAACTTAAATGGTGAAAAAATTGCAGAATAAGTCTTAAAATGGCCTTGATAACAACACCAATGGATTCAGCACGTCCAAAAACCCCTAGCTGGGCTTTTACGGCACCTCAATCGGCCAAAAGATGAAGAAGTTAGGCCTCCTCCATTTTCCTCCTTCTACCTTGCTGAAACTGGTTCGCCAAAATGCACCCTTGTTGTTTGAACCTTGCTCACACGCAAATTTAAGTGTGAAAACCCAGCACCGGTCTCAACCGCGCCAACGGTGCAAACCGTAGGATAGTTAGGGCACCTCCAGCCCCTAACCACCAAGCACTCGGGCGTATGGCGAATCATGTGACCGTGTGTATGGTAAAAGTGGTTAACACCGTTGCAACCGTTTAGCTCCCACGCACTTAAACTGGGGTCATATGTATAGTCGGCGTAGAACCATATGCCAAAGTGTTTAACCATTCAAACCATATTTAAAACCCCGCGCATTGCTTAGAAACCACGCGCGCACAAACTCCGGGTTGTGGTCACATGCTATGGCGTCGAGACCGTGGGCTAAACAATTTAACCCCCCCCCGCATGCCACTTAACCGGAGACATGGTCATATGCAAAAATAGTGTGACCGGGGGCTGGGGCTAAGCCCCATCCCGAACCCCCGCTCCAACAGTCATATAAAATAAATTTAAATATATTGCTTTACATATATTAAACAAGCAATAATGTGTGGTGCATTGGTAACGTGGACTTTGTTAAAGCGCTTACCAAAGGGGGAGGTCACCGGTTCAAATCCGGTCGGTTCCACAAAATTTTAAACAAAAAACCAATAAACTATTAGCCAATAAAGGGGTGCCACGTGGCAACCCATGACTGGGCCACGTGGCACCCAATCATTTACCCAATAACGGCCACGTGTCAACAAATGATTCGCTCAACTGCCAGCCAATCAAAAACTGCCACATAACCTTTTCCACATCATCGTACGGATATGCCATGTTAGCATCCGTACAGACTGTACGGACTGCCTAGTCAACATCCATTTTTTCCCTGTTTGACGATCCGAACAGATCGTGATATCTCTCGCTCCCGACGTCCGTTTGAGATGAAACAAATTTTTTTGGGTTCATAATGACGAGGGCTACAAACCCATTTGTTTTGAGGCAATTCCGAGAACTTTGATTTTTGAGCTAAATTTTGACCCCTGGTCCAGATTTTGATCAGGTAAACCACAACAAACATAAATGATTGCAGAAATCAACTCTAGTCTCAAGTATTCTATATAAACAAATATGCTAGCTAGACAAGATAAAAGTCCTACCTCGTCCAGACGTTCGATGAAGTCCACCATTGAGCACTTAACCCAAAGCAATATACCTACAACCAATTCTCAACAATGAAGAAAAGAAAGGATATGGTGATAATATATGATGTTAGCACATTTGATAGCATAATCCATTAATATACATAACAAATACGACCATGGATAATAGTTCAAATATTTGCAAGACATCAATTGGATGGGAAAAGAGTATTTCTATTAATATATGATCAAGAGAAGTGAAAAAGTTACAGACTTCCGTGTCGGCACGATTTGGAGCCAAGAAACCAAGTTCCTTCAAGTTGGGCCTCCACCACTTCAATCCTCCACCAAAGGAAAGCTCATAGAAGAGATACAATGAATTTCTCAATCTATAAGGGAAGAGATTGGGGGATGAACATTGTTTTTATACTTAAAGGACAAAGGGATGCAGACTCAATATGAAGTAAATAATTTCTCTAGAGTAACTTTGCTCTCAAATTTGAATTCTTTCTCCTTCTTTCCATAGCTTGAAATTGGCCCATTTATAGCCTTCAAATGGAACTGAAGGGCCGAGTCAGAACGTTTCTAGTATATGGAAGGCCAAGGATCAGTGAACTCTTGTCGTGGGATGGAAAATCGACACCATTTCTCATTTTTGGGCACAAATCTCGATGTACATGGTTTGTATTGGTGAAACCTTCATATACGCATGATATATAGTAGGAAAGTTGCGTACATGTGGAAACAATGTATTTTTAGCTCTGGGGTTTGCAAAAAAGGGATGAAAATTCTGCATAGGGAAATGGAAAAAGGCCCTTTGTGAAAGATTGCATAGGGTGAGGCAAATCTTGCTATAACATATGCCCCCTAATGTGTGAGGTCATAGGATTATCTGTGATGGACGAAATACATTATAAAATCCCAGAATTGGAGTGATGGGGAACCAGCTGGAAGAACTAGTTTCTCATTACATTCTGCACTGAATTTGCATACATGGCTTCCAATTTGAATTACATTGCAATTCCATGTGAAAATATACCAAACAGTTGTCCATGTCCATGAATAGGAAAATACAAATGCGTATGCATGCCATAGGATGTCATAGTCACGAACAAGGCCCAATAGAACCAGTCTCAAAATCAATTTGAAGATATCTATATACCATGGAGAACAATCTGATCTCCCATGATCACTGAAGTCATATAGATACTGGTCCAATGAAAAGGAAGAAACAACTCAGGAAATTTGCGACCACATACTAATTTCTTCAAGTCTTCTACACAATCTGCCAAAGGTGCAAGTCTACATCATGTGAATAACGGAGTTGAGGTCGAACATAATGAGACATCGTTTGATTATCGTACCTTGAGGTATACCGTTATGAAACATGAGACAACTTATTGATAATGAAAGTGGGTATCAAGGCACCGAGTACATTCTTAAAAGTGTGAATAAAGGATTCAGGTCGAATAATTGAAGAATCCATCGATCATGAGACATTTATGTATTCCCAACTGTCGATGGTGAGAGAACTTGCCACTGATTACTGCAAGCCTCAAGGTACTCATAAAACTCTAGGTATCGTTTCCATAATACATGAGCTGAAGTCAATGGAAGGAGACCTGCTAAAAGGAGATCATTAAGGCATCTCTCATCATTCAGCATGAGGTACAAAGCAAGAGCTTCATGATTTGGAGGAAATCGGATGAAGAACATGTTCACGAACCAACAACCCTGTGCGTCTTTCGTGTGTGCCAAGTGCAAGCGGTACACGAAAAAGGCCCTATGAATAGCAGCCAAAGAGGAAAACTGCTAACAAAGGTGAGGAAACCACTAATAAGGATAATGGCATCCAAGACACTGCACGAATCCCAATGTGTGAATAGATGTCTTGCCTTCGACCACAAGGAAAACCACCCAGTCAATGACCAATGATGAAATTTGTACTATTGGGTTCAAGGTTACCTACCAATGACGAAATTATGACCAGGGAGCGTGATAAGACTACAACATCATGTGATTCTAAGAAAAACTGAGGGTATGGCCGACATGCAAATTCAAGAGTTCAAGGAATGGTCGAAATAGGTTGATAGACTTCCTTTGAACAAGAGCATGAGACATATGGAAGAGTCTGACAACATAGACTCAATGATGAAACCATGAGATGCAGGAGGCATCAATGAAATTATCCATAGGGACTCGAAGAGAAACCAGTCGGTGGAGAAAACTCTCTATAACGAGCTTATCTTCCTAAGGCCATGCTAAACCCAAAATTATGATGAAAAATGGACTCAATAACTTTGTGCTTTGTTCAAAGATGACACGACTGCTTCCAATATAAGATAATACTCCCTTCCCGACCATATATATATTTTTTTTCATAGTCAAATGAATTCTATGATATAGAGGAGGAAATGAGTGTCGCAAGTAAGCAAAACTAGTTCCAACAGTGGAACATACCTATGCTCAATGCAAGGAGATGAATGCGGGAGATAGAAACTTGGGGGAATGTTCCCTCCTAGGTATAGGGTTTCAAATTGTGAAGGATATAAACGAGGCTCTGCTTGGTTGAGGATGAAACATTGTTGAGGAAAATGGTTTATACTGCAAGCAAGGGCATGAGATGCAATCACAATTTAACGCCAAAAAAAATTCCTTTTTCATGATGTTAGTCTACTTGATGTGAAAAAGGGATAAAATAGTACCAAATATACATCTTTTCAAATCCAATTTACGAGTGTGAAAGAGACAAGGTCACTCAACAATCTTTTCTCTTTTTGAAAACGAGTCGGAAAAGAGATTAACTAAGACTCACAACCTTTCAAGTCCAATTAACGAGTGTGAAAGGGAAAAATTCACTCGAAAATATTTTTGGTTTTTAGACAAGTCAGAAAAGAGCTTAACATAGACTCGTTGAGAGGTTTCTAGGCATAAAGTCAGAGGGGAGGTGTTGGAACTTGACCAAGTTTTGGAGAACCTTGGTCATGTTTGACCATTTTTTGGACTTCGACAAGATGGTCAAAGGAAGAGTGCAAGGTGAAGCAGAGATCACAAGATCTCACTCGCTTTTCAGGGATTTTTGGGTTTAGGGTTTATGTAACAGGTATGGGTTGTCGGTCCATGGGTTTACCCATGTTTAGCCCCATTTTTAAATGTATAAATAGATAGCTAGGTGATGTAAGTAAGGAGAGGAAAAGAGGCCAAGAAGTTGTATGATGTTATTCTAAGTGCAAAGAGTTGTGAATGTTTCGTACATACTGTGAGTTGAAAACTTGCAGAGCTAAGTGCAAGTGACTGTAAGAAGGCTTTGGGCTTAAACCTATCTTGGGGAAGGATGATATGGCAAGGTGTGCACATATCTCCTGTCCTATCCGGAGTTCACTTGTGGATCTGTGGATGTAAGAAGATTGAAAAAAGACAATAAAGAAGAAGAAGAGTTGGTGGACGTAGCCCCACACTGGGGTGAACCACGTATATCATGTGTTGTGGTTACTTTATGCATTATGGTTGTTATGTTATTGATGTGATTTATTCTTAGTGAAGTAATATATGTTAGATGCATCTGATATAGTATCATAGTTCTTAGTGATGTGAATGAATGCTACATATGATCTATTTCTATGTGCTAAGTGCTTGGATGTGTTAGATCTTGTTCAATATTGCGTTGTTATGTAATTAGGGTTTCAACCTACGATGTGAATAAGGGTTAAATACTAATGAATGTTAAATGCTAAGTGCTGTGTTAAGTATTGTGATCACGGATCTATGCCCCATATAGGTTGTAGACAATTGAGTCCTGCAACCACCCCTACCTCTACCTTGGGTGAGACTTCATCTGTTTCGCAGGTGTTGTTGAAAGGGCCAGTAGTTAGGGTTTTCTGGGTGCATTGTTTAAGCGTTGAACCTTGGGTCTGCCCCTGTTCCAACAAATGGTTTCATTGTTGGGACTTGAAACTGTGATTGTTGGGAATTGAATAAAAGAAGAAAGCTCTGTGCGTAGACCTGTTGCTTTAGTGCGCAGTACCCTACTTGACTTGCGAAGCTCTGTGCTAAGAAGGGAAGTCCAATCTGAAGAAAAGAGGTCAGATATTAAAGCTTTGTGCTATGATAAAGGTAAGATAAGTGAAAATTTTTGTTTCGAAAGAATGGATCTAGGTATGCTTGATAGATTTTGTCCTAGCCTAAAAACTAGGGCACAACTAGAAGAAAGAGGATTTGATATGAGTATATCTGATAGAAGTAATGAAAGATATGTTATTCCTATGCATAGAAAGAATGTTTGGACTAAAAAATCGATGCAAGATCCTATAAAGAAATTTTTGCAGGTTGAGCACTATGATCCCAGTGCGCAGTACAAAAAAGGTTGGGGATCATTTAAAAGAAAGAGAGGATTAACCCTTTGTTATAGTTGTAGAAGAACGAGACATATCGCTAAGGAATTCCCTGGTAGAGGTCCTAGTTGTCTTTGTTGTAAAGCTATGGACCATGAAGTTTTGGATTGCCCTAGAATGATTATTAAAGTTAAAAAGATGAATATGAGACAAGAAAACCACGAGAAAGGCCAATAAACTAAGGATATGATAGAAACCTAGAAAGAGTCAGAGACTATGTTATTGCAGATGAAAGAAACCCCAAATGATCATAGAGACATTAGTTTATTAGAGATCTTAAAAGAGAAGGAGTGCATAGAAACAAGAATAGGAGACTTCGACATAGATTGTGTTCTGGATGAAGAAACACAAGTGAATATCATGACAGAAAGAACTTGGGAAATTTTAGGAAAGCATTCTATGGTTCCTTCATTGGGAGGAATAGGATTGTTTAAAGGAAATTTGATAACCCTATGTGGAAGACTTACCCAGATACCTATGAGTGATCATGGAACTTCGACAGAAGAATAATTCAAGGTCGTTAAGTTTGTTGAGAACAACGCCCCATTTTCTATTTTGCTAGGAAAAACCTAGATTGAGAAAGATCAGATACGTAGGAAACAAGAAGAGGAGGATCTAGAGAAGAAAAAGAAAGAACTAAGGGATTTCATGGCTAGAAGAATAGTGCACTTACTGGAAGAAAAACAAGACAAGTCGAAGCTATGAAGGACCAGAGACTTAGATGTCGAAGTGGAGAAAACGAAGGAAAGTCTGAAAAACCTGTCCATGCAACAGAAACAAGCACCTACCCCTGAAAAAACAAGAGAGGAGGTATTCCACTCAGAACCTATGAAATATCTTCAGTAGTGAGAAGTTACTATGCCAAGAGGAGATAAGAATCAAAATGGAAAGAGGAACTCAGTGAATCAAATCATAGGAAAGAAAAATAGAAAGCTCAGCAAGAAGAAAGCAAAGTTAGAAAAATTGCAGGAAGTCCAAGAGAAGACTTCGCAGAAGGAAGATCCGCAAAACTTGAAGTTTTTCGGAATAGCAAAAAAAAATAGATTGGTACTTTGCCACGGCAAAGTAATATGACCATTGGAAGCATACCGACCATTAGAATGACGCTCCAGAACAACTAGAAACGTAGTTATGTCTGAAAAGATCACCATTGGACCATTGAGACGATGCCATAAAGGATGC
>JASDQU010012006.1:49159-59320 GCA_032191745.1 Picea mariana
GGCAAAGTAATATGACCATTGGAAGCATACCGACCATTAGAATGACGCTCCAGAACAACTAGAAACGTAGTTATGTCTGAAAAGATCACCATTGGACCATTGAGACGATGCCATAAAGGATGCAATTGCATTGATTGAGGCATTCTTGTCCATTGGAGGAATCCATTACGACGTTGTCTATTTATCTCGTCGAATGTTGCACCGAGAACACTTTTGCGAATTGAGAGTATCCGAGCCCGCAGAGAATTCATTGTTATCGCATTGTGCTTATTGAGACTTCACCACCCATCCTGTTACATTGAGTGTTTGTTCAATGACCTGAGATATATGATCTCGAGCGTGTATGTCAGGTGAGCACAGTGTAGTGGAAAATTTCGTAGAGGAAATTATAATACATCCAATGGTTGAGAAGTTCATGTCTGCAGGGGCACATGCCTCATCAACTAGAGGAGTGAAAGCCTCTCCATCGACTACACGTTGATCTGCACCCTCTAGAACTGCGACAGAAAAGAAGAGTAAGCATCGCGATGACTTGGCAAATGCGAAGCTCATCCCATCTATCCTGCCTGACTATATCCTACCTATGGATGGAGAGGTTAGTCATGACAGTGTATCGAGGGACTTCGACTACAGAGTGATCACTGTGTACCTCCCGAAGGGGATACACGCAGTTGGACAAAAGTTAGAATAGATTATGATGTTGAATATCAGTGACTTCAACTTAGGAGATTGAAAGAACCATGGAATGCTTGCACCACAAAATTATTTGACCAGGACAACAGGGAAGAAGCTGAAGATAATCCCCCAGTCCTGGACCATGGACATCGCAAGGTCCACCATCCTTAATCTGATGAAGATACCACACTTCGAAAGGCATCAGGAGGTTAACGTGTGTGTTAAACTCCTACTATCTTGATTCCATGACGGTTATCTGTGGTTGGACATACGCATCACCATAGATTCGACATTGATCCATCGGATCACCATATTAAGCATGCAAGGACCAAACCCACAGGTCTTTTATCCAATGAATAATGCAAATCGCACCCTGGCAGAGAGAATCAAAGATACCTATGGCGATGTGGAGAAGGGGAAGAGAGGATACAAGATATCCTAAATCCAGAATTACGCAGTGCGCCTAGCTTGACAATTGATCACTGGTAATCTAGTGAGAAAGAATAGACCCACACAGGTCATGGGCTTCATTGTCGACCTCGCAGGAAAATGCATTGAAGGGATTCAAATGAACTGGGTGAGCTACCTCATCAACCAGTTAGAGAAATATTGTCGCGAAGCTCAGGATTAGGGCTACGAGTTCCATTTCAGTTTGTTGTTGATCCTCATTTCCTTTATTGCTTAGGAGATGCCGGAAGGAGCGACCTTCCCTGAAATCGAGCCGTCCGAACCACTAGCTGTGAAGTTCACTATGATTTGGTATTTGAATGACATGGAAAAACAATGGCAATCGAACGCGGTGTTCCACAACTATTACCTATAGATGAAGAGGGATATTAAGTCCTTCCCTCACATGACGTCGAATAACCTGCACAGGTTTAGGCCCCTTGCGAAGTACCGCGCAAATAGACATTTTATTTATATCACTGCACGCGGAGATGAAAATAAAGAAGAGCTCTAATCCTACTATAAAATAACAGAGGAGGACATGGAAAAAATAACTAAGGAATGGCCTACAGAGTTCCTTGTACCAATCGACCAGGAAGAACTGTCTAACCCTGACCTCATCGGAAGCCTTATGATCACCCGTGAAGAGTATGATGCACCCAGTAGTAGTAGAAGGAAGAAGGAGGAAGAGGTTCAAGAACTGAACACTGCATTAGAAGAGACTGCTTCAGACTCACCTGGAGGGGGAGGAGGTGACAAAGTAGACAAAGAAGAGGACGAAGAGAAATATGACAAACATGAACAAGACAAAGTAACACCACCTAAGGATCCCATTGATGAGACTGAGAAATCTAAGAAAAGAAAGGTTTCCCCGAAGAAACCTTCATTATGGAACAAGTCAAAAGCCAGTAAGCCCAAGTTGCAGAATATTCTCACGGTGGATGACATCAACCTCATCATCTCTGTTGTATCAGATACCTCAGAAGATATTTTATAGCACAACAAAGAAAAACAAGAGACCATGTATGATAGGATTTAAGCAGAGCTAAAAGGGGTACAAAAATCCCTCTATTCGAGCCACGAAGTGTCTACTACGCCACTGCCATTAGAGGGAACATAGTTGGGAGATGAGCCTGCCCAACTACGTAGGATAGCAGATGCGATCGAAGATCTCTTTTGTCGTGTCCAGGAGGAAAAATACCAAGCCATAGAGGCACTGAAGAAAGAAAAGGAGGACTCCATAGAGAAATGTCGGGTTACACAACAATAAAAATACGACCTCCAGGTGAAGTTTGCAGAGCATAGAGCGCAGATCCAGAAGGAGAAAGAACAGTTTCTTCCAGAGCATATTGGATTTAAATAAGCAGTAACTAGAGCACTTCTCTCTGTGACGAGCTTATAACAGAGGGAAGAAGACCCGGTGGAGAATCAAGTGGGGAAGCTTGTTAAAGCCATTCAAAAACTCCAACAAAGAGTATCATAAATGGAATTACAAGAAGTACCAAGCACTCTACAGGAAGTGTGAGACCGGAGAGAAGAAACTACCCGAAGAGAAGTCCAGAGAATCAGGGCATTGGCCTTAGAATGCAAAGAGCTCAGCAGGCTAAGTGCACAGACTTATGAGCGCCTTGCAGAGGACCCATAACTAAGGACACTGGAGTCACAACTCTAGGAGGCAAAGCAACAATAAAAAATAATACAAGCATAGTTGAAGCCACTGTCAGTGGTTGAAAGGATGAAAAGGTCCCAGGAACAATGCACAGTTCAACAACAGGTCCATGCCATCTAGAGTAAATTCATGGAAGTGACCCAGAGGCTCTAGATAGTACCCCTTCATCTCCTGTTAGAAAGAGATCATAAACATAAAATATTAGTATAACAAGTTGGTTACCTTTTACCTTCAAGTACAGATTTGCATCAACATCACTTTTCTAAAATCCTAGGCTTTTAAGAAATCCATCAATCCTGTCATACCAAACTCTGGGAGCCTTCTTAAGACCATACAAGGCCTTCCTTATCTTGCATACATGAGTGCCTTTGTTATGCAGTACAAAACCATCTTCTTGTTCCACAAATGCCTCATGTTCAATCTTTCCATTTAAGAATGTTGTTTTTACATCCATTTGATGTATCTTCCAACCAAGAATAGAAGCTAAATAAATAATAGTTTCAATGGAAGTATACCTGGCTACAGGGGAAAAAGTCTCTTCGTAGTCGATTCCTTCTTTCTGAGTGAAGCCTCTAACTACAAATATTGCTTTGAACATTTCCACACTTTCATCAGCTGCATGTTATATTTTATAGATCCATTTGGAAGAAACCACGGATTTGTCTTTTGGCCTCAGCACAATGTCCCAAACATTGTTCTTTATAATAGACCTGTATTCCTCAAGCATGTCATCCTTCCATACTTGTAATTTATCTACTTCTTCAAATGAATAATGTTTTGCATCACTTATGTTTCTCATTAGTGCAACATAGCCTCCAAACCTATGAGGCCTCTTCCTTTCCCTGAAAGTTCCTTTGGGAGCAACTATCCTTTTTTCTTCCTGCACCATTTATTTAATCCACCCTGGATTTCTTTTGGCTGGAGGTTATTCAAGATTTATTTCTAACACTTCAGCAGTTTCTAGGGGTTCATTACCTAGCCCTTCACAAGGTTCCTCCCTCTGATCATCTGACTCTTCATTTTCAGAAGACGGTGAAGTTGGTCGAACTACTTCTGATTCTTGTTGAAGTTCTCTGGATTTCTTAAATGTGGCTTCCTCATCGAAAGTCACATCTCTGCTTACCTCTATTTTCCTATGACCTAGTACATAAATCTTGTAATCCTTGGAGTTCTCACTGTACCCCACAAAAAACCCTTTCTTACCCGAGGGTTCCATCTTTGTCCTCTTTTCCTTAGGGAAATGAATATACACAGGACACCCAAATATCCTTAGATGCCCTACTTCAGGTTTGATCCCTGAGAAGACTTCTTCAGGAGTATTGTCCTTCAAGATAGAACGTGGACACCTGTTCTGAATATATACGATAGTGTAGGTTGCTTCTTCCCATAAATAATTTGGCAGATTCTGGTCAAACATCATTGCTTTCGCTGCCTCACAAATTGTCCTATTTTTCCTCTCAACAACTCCATTTTGTTGAGGGTTATATGGCACGGTCAATTGTCTCTTGATTCCTATTGACTTATAGAAATCCTCAAACTGGAGAGATTCAAACTCTCCTCCATTGTCTGCTCTAAGGATTCTGATGTGTTTCCCTGTCTGCTTTTCAATAAAGGCTTTATACTCTTTGAATTTATCAAATGTGTCACTTTTAGATTTAAGGAAATATATCCAAAATTTTATTGAGTAATCATCAATAAAAATGACATAATACAAACAACCACTAAGTGAGGGAGATGACATGGGACCACATACGTTAGAATGAACGAGATCTAAGATGCCCTGAGCTTTGTTGTCACTACTAGGAAATGATTTCTTTGTATTTTTACCTAGCATGCATCCCTTACAAATTTTGTTTTTACTAAGAGAAATAGAGGGCATGCCACATACCATGTTCTATAGATCTGGAAGAGCTTTGTAATGAATATGTCCAAGTATTTTGTGCCACAACTCGCTGGAGCTAGTTGCATCATGAGCCAATTCTTGAACTGACAGTCCTGACACGATGTACAATCCTCCGTTGCGAGTTCCAATGGGTTTTGTTGTACTTAAGTGGCTACCTTTATCCCATAGTAGTGCCTTCTTGTCCTTAAATATCACCCAATATCCCTTTTCCTCAAGGTTTGCAACTGATAGTAGATTCTTCTTAAGCCCTGGAATATATAATACTTCATCAACATGAAGTCTAGCCCCAGATTCCAATCTAAAGGAGATAGAGCCTACTACCTTTATCTTGTAACATTTTTCATTTGCAAGCTCAACCTGTTCTGCAAAATATTTTGTCTTGATCTGAGAGGATCTCCTTGTACCCTGTCATGTGATTTGATGCACCATTGTCTACTAACCAAGTTTTTCAGCCTCATGAAAACTAAACTGGATAAGGAAGAAACCAAGTAATATTCTTTTATATTTTCTTTCTCATTAGAAGGAATTTTCCGATTTCTTTTGGATTCATGATCCTCAACAGTTGAGGCATGATGTTTCCCTTTCCTTGGATATTTATTTCTAAACCAAAAATCTCTAGCAAAATTACCCAACTTATTACAACTAAATCATTTAATCTTATATGTATCAATATTCTTGCCTTTGAATGTACCTTTGTTGTTTGGCTTCCTCTAAGAGCCTTTCTAGAAAGTGCCTTTCTTCTTTCCCTTGAATCTTGATGATAAATTTGAGTGCTCTTCTTTCGTTGGCTCGCTCCTGGTAGTTATGTGGCTCTCCTCCTGGAGGAAATCATGCCATAACCTCTCAAACATGGGTTGGATCTCTCTCCCACTTACAATGGATAAAAAGGTCTCCAATGAAGAAGGAAGACCGTAAAAAATGGTCTTCACTAAATCATCATCGTCCACTATCACCCCTGTGACCAAAATATGATCTCTGATCTAGGCTATCCTAGAACAAAAGTATGCCATTGATTCACCTTTATCCATATTCAAATACTTAATCTTGTGCTTAAGTGTCCTCTTATGACTTGGAGCCTGTTTCCCATACAGATTCACCAAGGTATCCATACAGTCTTTGGCAGTCATTAATGAAGTCATTGCAAGCATTATACTATCTTTGACTAAGTCAAAGATGATTCACTTGGCCTTTTATTGACTCTTCCTAAAGGTTTATCTTCCTACATTATTCTTGGGTTCCTCCACCACTATGGTCACTTACTGATCAAGATCATGCTCCTACAAGATATTTGTTATCCGGAGCTTCCACACATTGAAGTTGGTAGATCCTTCGAGCCTATCCTCAGCCCTGACTGAAATGGAGGATTCCATGGACCTCACACTAGAAACGTAATCAAGATATCTTGTATCTGTGTGTACTTGCTACTGCACTTCAACATGTTTAACACACCCTAAGCTATGATACCATGTTAAATTATGAGCTTGATTTCTTATGCGGNTATTTTCTTCAATACTTTGATTCCAGCTTAATACACTTCAACAATAACAAATCATAACCGAATAACAATAACTATGTAGATAAGTAAGCATGCACATCAACAACACATATACCCTGGGGAAACGCTGTACAGAGAGAAAAACCCCAGCAAACGATATTCCTTTATTGCATTAGTAATGTAAGATCACTTACAAATATCCACCGTGAATTTTTTTCTTTTAAAGAGCTTTCCAAAATGAATCTGACCTGACAAATACCTAAAAGACCTTGATGAAATACACCTCTGATATGTTGCCTCTATTGTTGATATACAACACTGATATGATGCTTTGGTATGATTCATCTTTATCACTGATATGTGCCTTTATTGCTTCACCCTTAACCTACATATCAAACTATGTTGAAGAGACGGGTCAACCTATGCTTATATAGGATGAAGAGGAGAAGAGGAGAGGCTCAAAATAGTAATTTGTTTTCATGCTTTAATCATAACTCAACTTCATACTTTAGTTCGAACTTAGAACTAGACTTGAGACTAGTATACTCTAGCTCAAAAATAGAACTAGACTTGAGACTTTAGTTACAACTCAACATTCCACTTTAGTTCAAAAATAGAACTAGACTTGAGACTGGTATACTTTATTTCCAAAATAGAACTAGACTTGAGACTTCAGTCACAACTCAACATTACACTTTAGTTCGAAAATAGAACTAGACTGAAGACTTCAGTTGCAACTCAGCATTACACTTTAGTTCTAAAATAGAACTAGACTTAAGACTTCATTTACAACTCAACATTACACTTTAGTTCTAAAATAGAACTAGACTTAAGACTTCAGTCACAACTCGACTCTTTACAAGGAAATTCAAAATTCTCTTCATGGTGGATAATGTTACACGTGTCAACACACTAGATCAATACATTTATATCGTTTGCAATATTAGGAATATCATTTTTTTCTAGCTCATAGGAATTTTATATTCAACCTAACTTGTGCTAGATGCTTTGACTTTTGCTCATGGCTCACAAAATTCTACTAGGCTCACAGAGGTTGTATGTTCCCCTTGACTTTTTCACTAGTCTATCTATGCTCACAGAGGTTGTGTGTTCCCCCTGACTTTTGCACTAGACTATCTATGCTCATAGAGGTTGTATGTTCCCCCTGACTTTTTCATTAGACTCACATAACATCTCTTTCATCCTAAATTATGGTTTGAATCATAGAGGTTGTACGTTCCCCATGGCTTTTTTCAATACCTCACAAGACTGGTTGATTCTCCAAATCTCCCTGGCTAGCCTCAGGGTGGCCCATATGGCCTCTCATTGGAGAATGACTGTCGATGCTGCCAAATTTAATAGTTATATCTAAAGTGAACACAATATTAGATATTATCCATAGACCACTTTAGTAGATCTAGGGTTTTGAACTTAGGGTAAATTCAAGGTTATAAAAGACATCTTAAGTGAGGAGGAGACACATTGATGGTACACAACGAGTGACTGAGCACTCACGTGTGTAGGGGAAGGGGGTGAGGAAAAAGTGTATGGGCAATCAAGGGAGATAACAACCAGGTGGGATATTCTATTTACGAAATCATTTGTATTTACTTAGAAGAGCCATTATCCCAGGACAAGAGCCCTAATTTTATTTAATAAAATCATCACAGACCTGGTTTTCGCGTGAGGGTTTTTCCAGGGGTTATTCACCTAGAAATATCTTGTGCAATGATTTATGGTTTTTGTTGTTAATTCTTCCACTGATTTATTTGTTAAAACTCAATCATTCCATTATTTAATAAATTTTCTTAATGAGACATGTTATAGAAAAATATTTACTAGGAAATAATTTTCCCGGAGTTGAGATCTGAAAATTAGCAAGGCTGTAGGGATATTCAGACTCGGAATGGGAAAGGAGTGTAGTAGATAGGAAGAGCACCTGAAGGTGTTGCTTCATCTTGGGATCAACAGTGATTACATGGTTCAGCAGGAAGAAGACTTCCATAGCTCTTAGTTCAGTAGAGAAAGAGTATATGGCAGTTAGTATGGAAAATTGTGAAACCATTTGTCTTCGCAAATCACTTACAAGATTATTTGATAAGGAGGTGGAGCCCATAGTGATATGTTATGATAATAAATGTTTCATCAAACTCTATGAGAATACAATATTCCATGAAAGGTCCAAGGATATTGATATCAGGTATCACTTAATCCAAGACAAGATTCAAAATGGAGCAGTCAAGATTCAATATATTTCCATAGATGGGTAGGTTGTAGACATTATGACCAAACCCTTGGTTAAAGCGAAGTTTGTATTCTTCAAGTAAAAACTTGCAGTGGTGCAGAATACCTTCCTTTCTAAGAAGGAGTGTTGATATTTCTAGCATCAGATAGATACATGATAGGTATATCTACACAAGTCTAAGTGTCTAGACATGTGGAATTCGTCAAAAGACTTCTACCTTAGTAATTTACTTTAATTAGAAGATTTATTAAATTAAAATGTTTTTTTAATTAGTTGAGTTTAATTTAATGGAATCATAAAGTTTTTGTGTTTGGAATTGGTTTCTTTTCTTTAGCTATTTATTTCAGTTAATTAGTCTAGCAAGTGTATTTTGTTTTATGAGCTTCTAGTTTTGTTTACAACAAAGAAATCACTAGTAAACAATTTTCCTAGGTCTTGGTACTATAAATTTAACACCTATGAAGGACATGCTGAGGTATTTAAGCTATTGTTGAGAAGATAATTGAATGGAAATGCTCACGATCATTGGGTAGCATGTCGATAATTGATGCAAAGCATTGTGGGAACACCAAAATATGCAACATCGTAAACAAAAAGAAAAAAAAATGCCTAGAACACCAATGTATATATGAAAGAGTTAGTTCTTGTAAGACAATTATTAGATCACTTAACTCTTCATAGTTTTTTTACGGCACAAAGTGGATCATTATTTGTAATGTCCCCCATCCCAACTGAGGGACATTACAATGCATAATACTCATAGAAATGAAATTTCTGCTAAATGATATAATTCATTTACAATTAACTCATTTCTTGTAGCTTTCAACTACGAATTAAAACAGATTTAACTATTGTCTAGAACCATAAAATAAATGCATCTAAAATATGATAATAATCAACATTAAATGAAGATTAATCATTGACACAACAACATATAAATCATTCCTAAATACACAGAGTTCATGCCCAACAATAAATCTTGAAATAACACAACAACAAGATAAAACACTTATCTTTATATAAGATTTGTGCAAACAACTGCTTGGGATGAACATTCCACCCAACCACAGACTGATTGTTCCAAATTTCAATATTTGGTCACCCCCGAGCTAAGGCTATAAATCCAGAAAAGAGGGTGGTATCTCACAGTCCACTGACAACCCATAAAACTCACAACCCACATGATATTCTCTTAGAGATATCTCGATTTTCGACCATCTCTCTTCCTCTTGACTCGTCCAACCCAAGGAATGTACCCCTTCATTGATCTTAGTCCCTCAAACATCCCATTCATTTATCAGGGTCTCTTTGGCACATGCATCTAGGAATCTCTTACTTGGTAACTCAAGGGAAACTTCTGCTAGGAAAACTATTAGGAAACCAATAATAAACACTTGTTGTTTTAGTGCAACTCGCACGGGATTTCACTCCTAGGGCCTAACAACCTGGCTCTTGAATTTTCCAGCTCCAATTCACTCCAATTAAGCTCCAAATTTCTCTACAATTTTCCCTACATGGTTGCATTAGGTTCAAGCTCAGTTTCTTGCTCTCTACTTGCTCCTCATGCACCAAAAACTCAATTTGTAAAACTGATGGCCCAACCCATACAAATTTATTCTTTTTGGATTTCCTTTCTTGACTCACACTCTTCTCAAAACTGATTGAACTCAAACCCCATGTTCCCAATAACTTTGGGATGTGACCACTCACACCCACCCTCTTACATG
>JASDQU010012006.1:60013-88957 GCA_032191745.1 Picea mariana
CATATCAATCAATTACTTGACATCAATCAAACCAAACCATTTACATCAATGACATATGATCCAACAATCTCCCAAGTAATCAAACCATTGGCATCAATGACAAACCATTGGCATCAATGACAACATGATCCAACAAGAATAAGCTCGATCGACAAAAGAAAACCTGTGTGAGCTAGAAAGAAGTGATGGTTTGGATTAGCAGCCACCATAAACAAATTTTTTGCAGCCACTATGGAGATAAGAGAACATATAGAGAATCATGTGTGGGCTTGGTAGAAGATGCGTCGATGGAGAGTTGAGTTAGTGCATGCTAGAGTGGATTGAGGCCACTCCAGTTGTTGAAATATTGATCAATCTGCATGGAGCTAGAAATTTGGCAATGGATTGAGCTAGGGAAAGAACAATTGATAGAGAAGAGAAGTCATGGGATGAGACAATTTGTGGTAAAAGGCTTCCACATAGGAGTGTGTAAGTGGTGGCCAGTATCAGAGAAGGTTTGACATGGAGAAGTCTTAGGTTGTAGCCAACATCTAGCTTCTAGTTCACATCAGATATGTCGAAGTGGGCACATATGTGCAAATCGACAAAGGAGTTGTAGGTGACAGTGTTGATATAATTGCCTTATGAGTTGACAACAACTGCAAAATTGATGGTTGGCATAATATCTTCCAACCAAGTCCAATAAAATACACTAGAGTAGGTCCAACAAGAAGCCAAGTCAGTAGCAGGGATGTAGAGCTTCCCAATAGGGGTTGTAGGGGTTGGAAATCCACTGGGCAGTGGGAAGACAACCCAAAAAGGGTTCCGATAGACCCAAGAATCCACTGAACATCCCAATAGAGCTCAAGAATCTATCATCCAAGAATGCAGGAGTCTTCGAAAACAACAAAAGTTTGTGGGAAGCCCCGCAAAAATTCATTCATGGGTCTGGGAAGCAGGAAGGGTGACCAGGAAGTAGGAATAAGAGTCTAGGTAGCGGGAAACAGGTCCCAGACACGGATCCAAGCATCCAATAAAAATTCTTTGAAAACAGATCTGAGTGAGATGGCAGGGATAACTTCTCGTGCAGAGAGAGAATCTAATCAGGTGGATTGGAGAGAAACCATGGTAGTGGATTATGTAGAGAAGCGAGATTCACTTCTCGATGGTGGAAGTACCTTCCTCACTAAGAGGGAGTGTTGATGTTTTTAGTAGCATCGGACATATACTTCCATGTCAATATCTATCAAGACGTGGGAGTCATCATTATTACCTCTCAAAACCTTAGGATTCACTTTATTGAGTAATCAATAAAGTGAATGTACTTTTGTAATTAATGTGAGTTGAATTTATTTGAATTCCTAAGTATTTTTCATTAGTAATTAAATTAAGTCCTAGTTGTTATATCTAAAGTGAGCGTGATATTAGATCTCAGTTGTAGATCCCTTTAGGAGGTCTAGATTTTTTGACTTAGGGTAAACTCAAGGTTATAAAAGACAAGCTAATTGAGAGAAGGAGACACAATGATGGTACACAAAGAGTGAGTGAGAACTCGGGTGTGCAGAGGCATAGGGTGAGGAAAGGATGCAGGGAGTAGCAAGGGAGATAGCAACAAGGTGGGATAGGCTATTTGTTGTAGCATTTGTATTTCCTCAAAAGGGCCATTATCTTAGGACGAGAGCCCTAATTTTATTTAATAAAATCATCATAGATCTAGTATTCCCACCAGGGTTTTTCCATGGGTTATATATCTATAAATATCTTATGTAATGCGTCATGGTTTTTATTGCTAATGATTATGCTGATTTATTTATTAAAATCAATCATGCTATTATTCAATCAATTCCCTTAATGAGTATGTTATGCCAAAGGATTTACTAGGAAATAAGTTTTAGGGAACTTAGTTATGAAAATTAACATGGTATCAGATCCAAGACTCTAAAGAAAACGAGATTTGTTGAGATAGTATTTTGCAACACAAAAAATTATTGTTTTTCACATTGCAGGTAAAAGAAAAAATAAGGGTAGAACTATACAATCATAATACAATTGCCATACAATTGTTGTACGACCATCATACAACTTCATAAAAATCAACTGTTGTGTGGCTTGTAGTGATCAAGATGAGGATTGATCGTGGGTGTTTTGGTGGCATATCGACATGATTAGTTGTGAGGCAACACTGAGAGAGTAGGCTTGACTAGAAGAGGAAAATCCACATCAGCTAGCAAGAAGTGACGAATGCGATTGGAAGCCACCAAAAGAAAAGTTGTTGCAGCCACTATGGAGATCATAGGACTAACATAGAAGTTTTCATGGGCATAGTAGGTGAGATGTCGGTGGAGATTCAAGTTAGCAGGCAATGGAGTGGATTGAGACCATTTTGGATACTAAAACATTGATTTATCCTTGTGGAGTTGGAAATATGGCAGTGGATCGAGCCAACGAAAGAACAACTAGTAGAGAACAACAGGTGTGGGATGGGACAATATGTGGTAAAAGGGTGTCATGGAGGAGTGTGGAAGTAGTGGACAATAGCCTAGAAAGCTACATAGGGTGAAGACTTGGGATGCAGTCAGCGTCCAGTCTCCCGCTAATAGCCAGTCGATTGTCCACTGCAGAGCCACCAGAGTGGGGGTGTTCATGCGAACTGACAGAGGAGATGTAGGTAACTGTGTTGAGACAACAATCATGTGAGTTAGAAACAACTATAGAATTGACTACTGAGTTAGAAGCACCAACCAAGGCCAAGAAAATCCACTAGAGAAGGTCCAACAAGCAGCCAAGTTAACAACATGACCATAGAGCCTCCCAGTAGGGTCCACATGGGTCGGACAACAGCCGAGCAACCCATGGGAAGTGGGCGGACATCCCAAAAAGGGCTTGGGAAGACCCATGAAGCCACCAAGAAGCCTAGGAGGGATTAGAAAATAGTTAACCAAAAATATAGAAGCCCCAAGAAGTAGCAGAAGGATATGAGAAACCTTGGGTAGAAGGTCCGAGCAGCTGGTAGTATGACTGGGTAATCGAAAGAAGAGTCCTGGTAGTGGGTAGCAGGTCCGAGGCATTGATCGAGGAAGCTAGTAAAAATTATTTGAGGATAGGTCCAAGTGAGATGGTCGGGATGGATTCTAATTATGAGGGAGAAACAAGTTAGGTGGATTGGATAGAAGGGATGGTAGTATATTTTGTAGCGAAGAGAGAGCCACTTGCAGGTGGTGGAAGTTCCTTCCTCACTAAGAGTGAGTGTGGATGTTTTTAGTAGCATCGGAGAGGTACTTCCACATTGGTCTATGTCAACACGTGGGAGTTGTCATTATTACCTCACAAAACCTTAGGATTCATTTTATCAAGTGATTAATAAAGTGAATGTAGTTTTGAAATTAACGTGAGTTTAATTTAATTAAATTCATAAGTATTTGGTATTAGTAATTAAATTAAGTCCTAGCCATTATATCTAAAGTGAAAGTGATATTAGATCTTAGTTATAGATCACTTTAGGAGATCTAAGTCTTTGGAATTAATGTAAACTAAAGGTTATAAAAGACATCCTAAGTGAGAGAGGGAGACACAGTGATGGTACACAAAGAGTGAGTGACCATTCAAGTGTGCAAGGGAAGAGAGAGAGAAAGGTTGCAGGGGACAACAAGGGAGATAAAAGCCATGTGGGATAGGTTATTTGTTGCAATATTTGTATTTCCTCAGAAGGGACATTATCCTAGGATGGGTGCCCTGATTTTATTTCATAAAATCGTCCTAGAGGTTTTCCCACAAGGGTTTTTCAAGGGGTTATTTACCCTAAAATGTGTTATGCAATGCGTTCTGGTTTTTTTTTTAATGATTCTGTTGATTTATTGTTAAAACTTGGTCATGCTATTATTTAATAAATTTTCTGAATGGGTATGTTATATAAAAGGATTTACTAGGAAATAATTTGTCAGGAACTAAGCTATGAAAATTAAAATGGTATCGAAGCCGACACTATGGCAGAAACTAAATTTTCTAAGATAGTATTTTGCAACACAAAAATTTATTGTTTTACAGGCTACAGGTAAAAGAAAAAAAATCATATAACTCTATGATCATTGTGCATTCATCGTACGACCGTGTACAACATCGTACGAATCAATTTCAATGTGTCCCTACAGATCCACTTGTGTGATCGGGCTAAGGATTGACCATGAGTGGTTGAGTGGTAGATCGAGTTGATTGGTTGTTATGAAGCACTTAGAGTGTAGGCTTAGCTTATAGAGGAAAATCTGTGTGAGCTAGCAAGAACTGATGGCGAAAATTGGTATCCACTAGCAGTAAATTTGTTGCAACCGCCTGGAGATAAGTGGACCAATAGAGAAGTTTGTGAGAGCTTGGTAAAAAAAGTTCCAGTGGAAAGTTGAGTTAGCCGGTGCTGGAGTGGATTGAGACCATGTCAACTGCTAAAATGATGATAGATGTGCATGGAGCTGGAAATTTGGTAGTGGATCGAGCCAGCGAAAGAAAAACCGACAGAGAAGAGATGACGTGGGCTCATACAATTCATGGTAAAATGTTGTCGCGTAGGAGTGTGGAATCAATGGAAAACAATGGAAAATGTTGAATGGGGTGAAGTATTGGGATGCAGTCAACAACCAACTAACAATCCACAATAGAATCGTTGGAGAGGGGTCATTTGTGTGAACCGGTAGAGGAGATATAGGTGATGGTGTAGAGACAGTCATGGAGCGAGTAGAAAGTAGTTTCATAATTAACGAATAGGATAGTATCCACCAACTCAGGCCAAGAAAAGCCACCAGAGAAGTTTCAACAAGAATCCAAGTCAGCATCAGCGTCACAGAGCCACCCAATAGGGACCACTGGAGCTAGGTAGCCCGTCAACCAATTTGAGCAGGGTTTTGGGCAGTGGGAAATAGGTCTAGGAAGTAGGTAGTGTGATAGGGAAATGGGCAACATAGTTCGAGCAATAGGAAGTAGATCCCATGCATGGATCTCGAAATCTAGTAAAAATTATTTGAATTCAGGTCTGAGTGAGATGGCATGGATAAATTATGGTTCAGAGGGAGCAACCAATCAGGTGGATTGGAGAGTAGCCATGGTAGTGGATTTCATAGTGAAGAGAGAGCCACCTTTAGGTGGTGGAAGTACATTCCATTATAAGAGGGAGTGTTGATGTTTTTAGGAGCATCAGAAAAGTACTTCTATGTCAACATGTGGGAGTCATCATTATTACCTCTCAGAACCTTAGGATTCACTGTATTAAGTGATTAATAAACTGAATGTAATTTTGTAATTAATTTGATTTTAATTTAATTTGATGCCTAATTGTCTTGCATTAGTAATTAAATTCATTCATAGACGTTAGTGTTAAATTATGAGCTTGATTTCTTATGCAAATTAATTCTTTTATTTTCTTCAATACTTTGATTCCATCTTAATACACTTCAACAATACCAAATCATAACCAAATAGAAATAACTATGTAGATAAGTAATCATCCACATCAACAATGCATATACCCTTGGGAAACCATGTACAGGGAGAAAACCCCCAGCAAACGATATTATTTTATTTCATTAATAATGTAAGATCATCTACAAATATCCACCATGAATGTTCTTCTCTTAAAGAGCTTGCCAAAATGACTCTGACCTGACAAAGACCTAAAATATCTTACTGCAATACACCTCTGATATTATGCCTCTATTGTTGATATACAACATGGATATGTTACTTTGGTATGTTGCCTCTTTACCATTGATATGTGCCTCTATTTATTCACCCTTAACCTGCATATCAAACTGTGTTGAAGAGAGGGGTCGAACTCTTCTTATATAAGATGAAGAGGAGAATAGGAGAGGCTCTAAATAGTAATTTTTTTTTGTTAGCACTGAGAGTCACCCTCAGATTGCATTGAAGGTAATCCCAATACCCATCAAATGTTTATGTCACATGTTGGTTTTAAAGAGTTCAAATGGGCGCAAGCTCAAGACAATATCGTTTTAACTCAGAAAACAGGTACCAACATGTACCAACAGGTGAGGTATTGATAAACTCCAGTCAGTAAGTTGACCTTAAGTGTGAGAAGAGGGAATACTTGGTGAGAGAGGTGAACAAGACTACTATGGGAATCAGGCCTTCTAGCAGCTCGGAGAGGAAAAAATCAAACTCAAGAGCGATCTTGAGATCAAGCTTCAGACACTGAAACATGGTGCAAGCAACATAGTCATAGAAACAGAATAATCAAACCTCCATTATCCTTCAACTGTAACAACTTGACTGGATCTTCCATGCCTGATTCATTCAGTATAAGAAGGGAAAATATAACATAGGAAACTGATTAAAAATGGTCGTGATTCCACTTTGATCAAACCTACATCACAACAACATAACTACCCTCGACTGGATCATCCATGCTCGAGTGTTCTAACATAGTTTTTATAGAGAAATGGAAAGGAAGTTGACTTTCATTAAACAAGAAGTCTCAAATACAAATACATAACCAGAAGAACCAAAGTTTCATAAAAAAATTTACAATACAGGAGCCTAGCTCAACCATCGACCTTGACAAAATATCAAAATGGATCCTATATAATAAGAGTAATTCGCCACTAACAATAGAGGTGTTCTCGAGTCTTTGCATTCAAGGCTTTATGTCTGCATGTTCTCTGGCATATTGCGCATGCAGTCTTTTGTCAGACGCAAGCTTCTTTCAGAGGCAATCGTGTTTCAGAAGGGACCTATAGAAGAGTCGAGTTGCTGACGATCCTTCTGGATTTCCATTTAAGGAGTGAGACGAGGTTTCACCAACCTTCCTCACCTTCATTAACTATCTTCATTAGGATAAGAATGGCCCAAGTAAACTATGCACCTCAAGAATGTGGCAGCCTCTCCCTGCTCTTTTCCATCTAGAGCTTTGTTGGACGCTTGCCTAGACAGTCAACAGGCGGAGGTGGATGAAGGTGAGGGGAGCTGGTGAGACGATGGCACAAAATTGTAGGCTTCACCAAATGAGAAATGTCCATGTGGAATGGTGTGGTGAAAGAATGGTGATTGGGAGGTGTGGGCTCCAATACAAGGGAAGTTGAGGTGTAAAGGTGCAGGGATGATGTGGCAAAGGGAGAGAATGTGGAAGCAGGGGGGAGAGTATGTGGTGACAGAAGGAGAGACTATGGTGGCAGGGTGAAGTGGGGATGATAACACAGGTGGAAGCGATATGGGAGACAGATGTCAAGAAGCGAGAGGCGAAAGTGAATAGGGAGATGTGACTGGGGGAGAGAGGAAGGCACGCGAGGATGTGAGTGGGGTACAGGTGTAGGCGGGAACGAGTGGTGGTATCGGGATGCGGTAAGAGGTTTAGCTCGGAGGGCGGGGGTAGTGGTAAGTGGTTTAGCNTTTGGCCGCTGAGATCTGCGCGATGCTAAGAATAATGTGCCAAGGCCTCCCAGCCATCAAACACTTAGGATAAGAGCCAAAAGTGGGTTTTTAGCCCGCTTTCATGCATTGTTTCACCTAAGGCTCAAATCCTAAGGGAAAACACCCCCCCAAAAACATATGTGATAACATTAGGATCCATGGGGGATAGAGTCCTCCCTACAAGGCTCTAAGATCTTCAGTAGTTCTAGTCGCCTTTTTTGGGCTATGGAGTCGTGCTCAAAAAATGTCCTGCTGAGGATTACATACCGATAATTAGTCTAAACAAAAGCAAATACATGGGCTCTAGAAGGATCTTATTTATGTACAGTCCTGGACTAATGATTTTTTACACAATGCTAGGTGAAAGAGAACTTCCACCATATCCATTCAAGTAACTTCCTAACTGGAATCCATTTTACTCTATCAGTGATCGATAGAAGATGATGCAACCATGATAGAAAAATGATCAAATCCTTCATCTTTCCTCCTAATGTTGATGTCAGGATAAATATAGGTGGCTCCAAAACACGAAGGAAATGCAAATCAATGTATTCCCCTACAGGTTCATAGAATAAGTGGCAAAATCTAGAAAATTTGTAATAGAAATCTTTCTCTGTCTTACAGCTGCTTACACCTGGTTGAATGTCTCTGGAAAGAATAGGTGGGTGAAAGGTTGATGCAGGCTAATTGATCTCAGGTGATGGATTCTCATTTACAGGCTCTGGGGAGGTTATAAAATACACCTTTGTCTCTTCCTCTTCTTCTTCATGGCTCTCCCAAGAATCAGAGTCATAATCATCATACATAGGAACCATGGAAAATCTTTTCTCTTGGTCTTCTGCAGGCCGAAGATGGTTGATTTCTACACAATGATTTTCCTTAATATATAAAGAAAACAGTTCTGTAGGATGCTCTTGGAAATCCTTCATCTTCACCTCAAAATCTTATTCATAGCTGTCATACACAGGATGGCTACTCCCTAAGTCAACAATATGTTAGGTAGGGATCTGTTGCTCTTCAGGCTCCAGATAGGAGACAAACTGCTCATTTGGCTCTTCCACTTCTTCTTCATGGCTTTCCAATTGATCAAAGTCATAATCATCATACACAGGAACCATGCTACAAGTTTCCAAAGGATCCATTAGAAATATTTTCTCTTCATCATCTTCGCTCGGATATCCATCAAATTTTGTTTGTTCTTGGGTGTCGCTTGAGATCAATTCTTCATCATAAGCAGGGCTACCAAGAACATATATTTTAAAAACCACAATATCCACTGCATTTTCTTCATAAGAGAAACAAACACGATATGCCTTCAATTTATCTATCCTTGCAGAAAATGATCTTGCCAGCCACACCAAATCATCTAGGGCATCTTCTTCCTCCTCATAGCCTTCATCCTCACCACTTTCGTCCTCATAGATTTCATTCTCACAAATTTTGTTTGAAACACTCATACCTTCAACATAGTCTTTTTATTCTTCACAACAATTATGACAAATTAACTTAGAAGAATAAAACTTTTGATGGTGCCTATTGAAAGCTGCATGAAATTCTCCCAGGGGGGATATGCTAGGAGGGAGTAAGGAGTGATACCATTCATGAGCATATCCTACTAATGAGAACATGAACATCTTTAATAATACATCCTCATGATGTATCTCCCATTGATGCATGAGTTCATGAAACTCACAGAGATGCTCTGCAGGTTTTTCATCTTTATGTTCTTTAAATATGGAGAAAAAATCAACCCACTCATTGACAATAGGAACAACGTTGGGAAAACTAGGAACAATAGAGAAGATAAAAGGAGAAAACCTTCCGGACATAATGTTTTCCATTTCAGATGAGTGGAGTTGCCAATCGATCCTTTAACCATGGAGTCTCCAAGTGAATGATATGCAGTCTGAGTGTGTCTAGTCTTTGTTCACCATCAAAGACCAGATCTCATCATTGTGTTCTATTAGGGGGATTTAGGTGTATAAATATGTTAGCCACACTGAAACAGTGGAGTCGAGACAATGGAGTTGTTAGGTGCAATCATAATCTTCAATGGTTCTGATATCTGATGGACCTTCAGAATCATAAGCTCATTGTTGTTCTATCCCAGGGAAAGGTCTTCAATTCGTTCCCCAGTGATGACGCCATAAATGTTAGCACTAAGAGTCACCCTCATATTGCATCGAAGGTAATCCCAGTACCCATCAAATTTTTATGTCACAATTTTGTTTTAAAAAGGTCAAATGGGCGCAGGCTCAAGACAACATCATTTTAACTCATAAAATAGGTACCATCATGTACCAGTAGTTAAGCTCTTGATCAACTCCAGTCAGTAAGTTGAGCTTAAGTGTGAGCAGAGGGAAGACTTGGTGAGAGAAGTGAACGAGACTACAATGGGCATCAGGCCTTCCAGCAGCTCGGAGAGAAAAAACTCAAACTCAAGAGTGATCTTGAGATCAAGCTTCAGACACTCAAATATGGTGCAAGCAACACAGTCACAGCAGTGGAATAATTAAACCTCCATTATCCTACAACTTTAACAACTCGAAATGATCTTCCATGCCCGAGCCATTCAGTATAAGGAGGGAAAAGATAACATGGTAAACTAATTAAAACTAGTCACGATGCCACTGTGATCAAACCTACATCACAACAACATAACTACCCTTGTCTCGATCATCCATGCCCGAGTGTTCTAACACATATGTTACAAAGAAATGGAAAGGAATCTGAATTTGATTAAACAAGAAGTCTCAAATACAAATACATAACCAGAAGAACCAAAGATTCATCAAAAAAATTACAATATGGGAGCCTATCTCAACCATCGACCTCGAAAAAATATCAAAATGGTTCCTATATACTCAGAACAATTCACCACTAATAGCAGAGGCCTTCTCGAGTCTTTTCATTCAAGGCTTTATGTCTATATGTTCTCTGGAAGACTGTGCATGTAGTTTTCTATCAGATGCGAGCTTCTGTCAGACACAATCGTGTTTCAGAAGGGACCTGCAGAAGAGATAACTTGATGAAAGTCCTTCTGGATTTCCATTTAAGGAGTGAGACGAGGTTTCACCAACCTTCCTCACCTTCAGTTTCTATCTGCATCAGGATCAGGACAACCCAAGTCAACTCTGCACCTGGAGAATGTGGCAGTGTCTCCCTTCTCTTTTCCATCTGGAGATTTGTTGGATGCTTTTCCGGAAAATCGAAATTCGGACGTGGATGAAGGCGAGGGGAGCTGGTGAGATGATGGTGCAGACTCACATGCTTCACTCAATGAGTGATGGCCATGTCGAATGGTGTGGCAACAGAGTGATGATTGGGAGGCGTGGGCGCCAATGCATGGGAAGTTGAGGTGTAAAGGTGCAAGGATGATGCAGCGAAGGGAGAGGATGTAGAATCAGGGGGGAGAGGATACAGTGGTAAAAGGAGAGACTGTGGTGGCAGAGCGTAGTGGGGATGACAACATAGGTGAATGCGATATGGGAGACAGATGTTGGGAAGTGAGAGGCAGAAGTGAAAAGGGAGATTTGACTGGGGGAGAGAGACAGGCATGCAAGGATGTGAGTGGGGGACATGTCTAGGTGGGAGTGAGTGGTGGTATCGGGAGGCGGTAAGAGGTTTAGCTCAGACGGGGGGTTAGTGGCAAGTGGTTTAGCGTGGGCAGGGGTCCGAGTTGACAAGGAGGTGCCACATTAGTGGGTGTTGTAGGTGAATCCCCCTGCGGACAAGTGGATTCCCTCTTGGTCTCTAGACTCCTAAGTCCAAGACAGAAAAGTGCTTAACATGGTCACTGACTTCTTTTTATATCTAATCAATATAATAAATGAAAGAGAAGGAGAAAGATATGTACCTTATTAGAGACATTTGTCCTTGCAATGTCCAGGCTGAGCTTCGATCCTGAGCTCCCTAGTAGGTCCTGTAAAACAAACAAAGGTACAAAAGACTTCTTACTCTACTGAGATTAGCTCAAACATAGATCCATCTACTGCAGACAAACTCATGTGGAACAAGCATATGTTTGAAAGAAACATGCCAAGAATTGATTATAAATGAGAACAAATAAAAGTACTCACAATCCTTTGAATGAAGTTGCAGCAGCTTCTTCCAGTTCTCCTTGTCCAACCTCTTTGCTCAAGTAATCTCCACTAATTTCTTTGATGACATCTCACTCATGAGATCATAAGTTTGATGTAATTCTCAATCTCCATCCCCCTTTCACCATGAGAAGGCCTCCTTATATAACCTTGGAGAGGTCCAACCACTTGAGAGATATTTGGGATAAGTTGAGGATTCCTCTCCTTCAGTTGAGAATCTTCCCTAAGATCATGCCTTGACCATCTGTTCGAATCCAACCACCTTCAAGAATTGAGGGATTCTTCCCTAATTTGTCTCAAAAAACCAAAAACTTGCTCAGAAAAGGGTAGCACTCCCCTAAAAGGGTGTAGAGGGCACTGAAACACTCCCCCAAAGAGGCTCAGGGAGCGCCAGAACTCCCTAACAGTGGGTAGAGGAGTGTGCCTCTCCAAAATCCATTTTTTAGTGGTTCTTTTAGTGGAAAAAGGTTTGTACTCCCTGTCAAGTGATCTCTCTTCTTCAAAACTAGTCTTTGAGGTGTCTTAAGTTTCTTTTTTATGTCATTAGAGGCACAAAATAGGCAATGTGGCAGCATGATGTTTGTGACACTTCCAACACTTGTGGTCAATATGTGACACTTTCTGACAAGATGAGACACTTACAAAACTCGTAATGATGACACTTGTGACACTATCAAAGTGAGATTTTTTGAGGTGTAACATATTGCCCCCCAAAGTACGAAGTTAGAAGACGATGATGACTGAAGTACTTTGTAGACTTCTTCGAGCAAGGTTATGGATGCAGAGAGACTGGAAAAAGATGCACACAACCATAAAACAAATATTATGACATGTTTAAAACCCAAGGCTAGCATACCTATGCTTGAGTGATAAAGACTTTTTAGGTATGGCCGCCATAAAATACACTGCGGATCCATAATTATATTGACAAAAGGTATAGCCACTGAAAATACAATGTGGATATATACTACTATGACCTAAACTGATCATAGCCACGAAGAATAACAGTATATCTACGAGACGACAAGACATAGCAATGACTAATACAAAGTGGATCTATGTAACAGTATATGTGTCATAGTTCAAAAGAAATCCTTTGCAACCTGGGAAAAGTATGCATAAGAGTGATAACTCAACCCAGGGTCTTCTTACCGATCCGGATGTAGTACGAATCTAACCATGTGAATAGATATCCTGATGTTGAACATGGCAGAAACCACTTGATTACCGGTCAATGAGTTAAACCGTTAAAAAACGCGAGGGAGATCACCATTGATGTCAATGATTCCCAAGGTACTCTAGTACATTCCAACGAATGTGAATAGATGAGATGAACTCGAACATCCATGGAATCATCCGATCAAGAGTCAATGATGTAAGCCCACTATCGAACGTGAGGAGGCCTGCCATTGAGGCATGCAGGTCCCAAAGTACTAAATGGTTTCTAAGTCTAGTTCCTGGATAATGTGTTGAAGTCGACAGGAATAGACTCATCAAAGGGGGGCCTTGATGTGTCCCCCATCAATGACAGGAATCTGACACAGAGATGTAATTGATATATCAAAAAAAAATGGATTGATACGGGTATTGAAATAGGATATTTGTGATGGCTGACTCTCGAGGCAGATACTTCTCTTGAACACTGAGGAACGACAATAGAAGCATGAAATGGACCAAATCTTGATGATGTACTAGATGATGTGACTTTCGTCAGGTGACCCAAAGGATTAAAAGAAACTCAGAGGATTGGCTCAGTGCAGAGGTTCAGCAGATTAAAATGCGTGCAAAGACAAAGTGTTGTATTCAAGGGCAACCGTAAGAGTTACTGGTAGTGTTCTCAAAACTTGATTGGCTTGCTTCCTTCAATTTTTCCCCCATCCATATAGATGAGTATGTATTTTTAATTTAATGAGCTCGAGGAGGGTAACACATGCTCGATATGATTCACCTTCGGTAAGTCCCTCTTCCTTTGTTTAATGAATTGGAAGAAGTAAGGGTTCGATCCCATATAGTCCCTTCAATGTATGATTGTTTAACGAGTCCAGAGAAGGTAAACTCAGTGGTTTTTCATATTTAGAGAGTCTAAAAGCAACTTAAAGATGACTTCAATGCTGTCCTTTTCCATAATGTTAGTCTTGCGAGGCTGAAAAAGAGATAAATCATCACTCGAAATACGCCCTTTCAAACCTTTTAATGAGTGGGAAAGGAAGCAATATCACTCGAAAATGTTTTCATGTTTAGAGAGTCTGAAAAGAGCTCAAAGATGACTCCAAGCGGTTCCTTTTTAGTGTAACCATGCGAGTCCAAAAAAGTGATAAAATTCTACTCGGTTACATTCTCATGTTTTTTGCGAGAACGAGAAAGAACAAAGACCAAGCTCGATATGCCCCCCAAGCTTCAATTCATTCACCGACTATGAGGTTGTCACCAATTTCTCTACTATATTGAGAAAAAGGATAAGAGTGGATGAAAAGAAGGTTCAAGAAAGGTGATTGTTTCATTTTTTAACGAGCTTGACACAGGAAAAGAACTATGCTCAGGGCTCTGGGTTCAATCCCCAGATTGTTGTTTCATTTTTTAACAAGCGGTCCAACACACTATGTAAGACCTTCAGGGAGTGTTGGCACTCTAATAACAAAGGCAGGGGAGCACTCTGCTGCAAAAGCTCATAAAATGCCCAAAAACTCAAAAAATCAAGGAAATTCAGTCAATCAGGGTGATCATGATGACATAAAGAGGAAATCAAACAAATATAAGAATACAAAAAACAATATGGAGAAGTTTAGGTGAGTAATACAAGGGTAAAAAAAATATCTGGGAAAGGAAACAAAAATCAGAGCACCTCCCCAGTGGAGTCGCCAATTTTTGTTGTAGGTGAATCCCCCTGCGGACAAGTGGATTCCCTCTTGGTCTCTAGACTCCTAAGACCAAGAAAGAAAAGTGCTTAACATGGTCACTTACTTCCTTTTAGATCTAATCAAGCTAATAAATGAAAGAGAAGGAGAAAGATATGTACCTTATTAGCGACGTTTGTCCTTGCAAAGTCCAGGCTGAGCTTCGATCCTGAGATCCTTGATAGGTCCTGTAAAATAAACAAAGTTACAAATGACTTCCTACTCTAACGAGATTATCTCAAACATAGATCCATCTGCTACAGACAAACTCATGTGGAACAAGCATAAGTTTGAAAGAAACAGGCCAAGCATTGATTATTAATGAAAACAAGTAAAAGTACTTGCAATCCTTTGAATGAAGGTGCAGCAGCTTCTTCCAGTTCTCCTTGTCCAACCCCTTTGCTCAAGTAACCTCCACTGATTGCTTTGATGACATCTCACTCATGAGATCATAAGTTTGATGTAATTCTCAATCTCCATCCCTCTTTCACCATGATAAGGCCTCCTTATATAACCTTGGAGAGGTCCAACCACTTGAGAGATTGGGATAAGTTGAGGATTCCTCTTCTTCAGTTGAGGATCTTCCCTAAGATCATGCCTTGACCATCTATTTGAATCCAACCACCTTTAGGAATTGAGGGATTCTTCCCTGATTTGTCTCAACAAACCCAAAACTTGCTCAGAAAAGGGTAGCGCTCCCCTAAAAGGGTGTAGAGGGCTCTCAAACACTCCCCCAAAGAGGCTCAGGGAGCACCAACACTCCTTGATGGTGGTTAGGGGAGGGATCCTCTCCAAAATCCATTTTTTAGTGGTTTTTTCAGTGGAAAAAGGTTTGTACTCCCTGTCAAGTGATCTGTCTTCTTCAAAACTAGTCTTTGAGGTGTCCTAATGGTCTTTGTGATGTTGTTAGAGGCATGACATTGGCAAGATGGCAGTATGATGTTTGTGACACTTACAACACTTGTGGTCAATATGCGACACTTGCAGACAAGATGCGACACTTACAACACTTGTAATGATGACACTTGTGACACTATCGAAGTGAGTAATTTCGAGGTGTAATAGTGGGGGCCGTGTTCCCAAAAACCACTATCTCGGACCCATACCCCCTAATTAAAGGAAGAATGTCAGGGGGGGTCTGATATGGGTTGTGCAACATAGATCTGGGCACACATATTTTGGTCACTAAGATCTGTGTGATGCTTAGCACAATGCGCCAAGTCCGCCCAACCATCAAACACTTAGGATAAGAGATAAAAGTGGGCTTTTAGCCCGCTTTCATGCATTTTTTCACACAGGGCTCAAATCCTAAGGGAAAACACCGCCCCTGCAAACATATGTGCTAAAAATTTGCATGCTTTAATCATAGTTGAGATTTATACTTTAGTTTGAACTTAGAACTAGACTTGAGACTGGTATACTCTAGTTCAAAAATAGAACTAGACTTGATACTTTAGTTGCAACTCAACATTACACTTTAGTTCAAAAATAGAACTAGACTTGAGATTGGTATACTTTAGTTCTAAAATAGAACTAGACTTGAGACTTCAATTAGAACTCAACATTACACTTTACTTCAAAAATAAAACTAGCCTTAAGACTTTAGTTGCAACTCAGCATTAGACTTTAGTTCTAAAATAGAACTAGACTTAAGACTTCAGTTATAACTCAACATTACATTTTAGTTCTAAAATAGAACTAGACTTAAGAATTCAATTACAACTCAACTCTTTACAAGGAAATTTGAAATTCTCTTCATGGTGGATAATGTTACACGTGCCAACGCACTAGATCAATACATTTATATCATTTTCAATATTAGGAATATCATTTTTTTCTAACTCATAGGGATTTTATATTCAACCTAATGTTTTCTAGATGCCTTGAATTTTTCTCATGGCTCACAAGGTTTGACTAGGCTCGCAGAGGTTGTATGTTCCCCCTGACATTTTCACTAGTCTGTCTATGCTCACATAGGTTGTACATTCCCACTGACTTTTACACTAGACTATCTATCCTCACAGAGGTTGTACGTTCCCCCTCACTTTTTCATTAGACTCATATAGCATCTCGTTCATCCTGACTTTTGGTTTGACTCACAGATGTTGTACGTTCCCCCTGGATTTTGTCAATACCTCACAATATTGGTTGATTCTCCAAATCTCCATGCCTAGCCTCAGGGTGGCCCATATGGCCTCTCATTAGAGAATGAGTGTTGATGTTGCCAAATTTAACACTCCCTCTCACCAAGTGAGTCATTCTCAACCACACCAAGCTTGCCTCTCAGCTGCAAAAATGGCCTCGAGGTTAGAGGCTTGGTCAGGATATCAAATACTTACTCGCTCGTGTCTATGTATTGTAAGTTTACAGTTTTTCTCTGGACCAAGTCTCGGATGTAGTGGTACCTCATGTCAATATGTTTTGAATTGTCATGAAATATCGGGTTCTCTATCAATTTTATGCAACTTTGATTATCACAGTGAACCATCGTCATCTTGAGCTTGTCACCAAACAACCCATAAACCAATTTTCTAATCCATACTGCTTCCTTTCTAGAATCACTTGCTGCAATGTACTCAGCATTTGATGTACTCTATGCAATGGATCCCTTCTTCTGACTTGACCAAGAGATCACAGCAGATCTTAAACTGAAGCAGTATCTGTAAGTACTCTTCTGATCCACTTCGCTTTCTACCCAGTCAACATCTGCATGCCCATGCAGAAATAAACCACCACTGGAGGTATATCTCATACCATAAGTAATGGTCCCTTTGCGATATATCAAGATGTTCTTTGCTGCCACCCAGTGTCTCTGTCTCGATTCAGCCATGAACTGACTCATTGCAATCACTACATACCATATATCTGGCCTAGTGTGGATCATGTACATCAATGATCCAATAAGCTTCATATACATGGTGGGATCCACCAAATCTGAACCTATATCAGAATAATGCAGCTTCCTTAGGTTGGTAACCATCAGAGTAGACATATATTTGCAATCCATCATACCAAACCTCTTTAGTAAATCCACTATGTATTTTCCTTGTGCCAGAAATATCTTGCCCTGTCTTTGCCACACTTCCAATACTATGAAATAATGCATCAATCCTAAGTCTTTCATATTGAATTCTGAGGTTAGATCCCTCTTACACCAGTATATTATCCCTTCATATCATGTTAGAAAGAGATCATCAACATAAAATCTTAGTATAACAGGTTGGTTACCTTTTACCTTGAAGTACATATTTGCATTAACATCACTTTTCTAAAATCCCAGGCCTTTAATAAATCCATCAATCCTGTCATACCAAACTCTAGGAGCCTACTTAAGACCATACAAGGAGTTCCTTATCTTGCATACATGAGTGCCTTTGTTATGTAGTACAAAACCATCTTCTTGTTCCACAAATACCTCATGTTCAATCTTTCCATTCAAGAATGTTGTTTTTACATCCATCGGATGTAGCTTCCAACCAAGAATGGAAGCTAAATAAATAATAGTTTGAATGGAGTTATACATGGCTACAAGGGAAAAAGTCTCTTCATAGTCGATTCCTTCTTTCTGAGTGAAGCCTCTAGCTACAAATATTGCTTTGAACTTTTTCACACTTTCATCAACTGCATGTTTGATTTTATAGACCCATTTGGAAGAAACCACGGATTTGTCTTTTGGCCTCGGCACAATGTCCCAAACATTGTTCTTTATAATAGACCTGTATTCCTCAAGCATGGCATCCTTCCATACTTGTAATTTATCTGCTTCTTCAAATGAATAATGTTTGGCATCAATAATGTTTCTCATTAGTGAAGCATAGCCTCCAAACCTATGAGGCCTCTTCCTTTCCCTGAAAGTTCCTTTGGGAGAAACTATCATTTTTTCTTCCTGCACCATTTATTTAAGCCACCCTAGATTCCTTTTGGCTGGAGTTTATTCAATATTTCTTTCTAACACTTCAGCAGGTTCTAGGGGATCATTACCTGGCCCTTCACAAGGATCCTCCCTCTAATCATCTGACTCTTCATTTTTAGAAGAGGGTGAAGTTGGTCAAACTTCTTCTGATTCTTGCCGAAGTTCTCTGTATTTCTTAAATGTGGCCTCCTCATGGAAAGTGACATCTCTTCTTGCCTCTATTTTCCTCTGACCTGGTACATAAATCCTGTAAGCCTTGGATTTCTCATTGTACCCCACAAAAACCCCTTTCTTGCCTGAGGGTTCCATCTTTGTCCTCTTTTCCTTAGGGACATGAATATACACAGGACACCCAAATATCCTTAGATGCCCTACTTCAGGTTTGATCCCTGAGAAGACTTCTTCAGGAGTATTTTCCTTCAATATAGCACGTGGACACATGTTCTAAATATGTACAATAGTGGAGGTAGCTTCTTCCCATAAAGAATTTGGAAAATCCTGGTCAAACATCATTGCTTTCGTTGCCTCACAAATTGTTCTGTTTTTCCTCTCAACAACTCCATTTTGTTGAAGGTTATATGGCACGGTCAATTGTCTCTTGATTCTTATTGACTTGAAGAAATCCTCAAACTGGACAGATTCAAACTCTCCTCCATTGTCTGTTCTAAGGATTCTGATGTGTTTCGCTGTCTACTTTTCAATAAAGGCTTTATACTCTTTGAATTTATCAAATGTGTCACTTTTAGCTTTAAGGAAATATATCCAACATTTTATTGAGTAATCATCAATAAAAATGACATAATACAAACAACCACTGAGTGAGGGAGATGACATGGGACCACATACGTTAGAATGAACCAGATCTAAGATGCCCTGAGTTCTGTTGTCACTACTAGCAAATGATTTCTTTATATTTTTACCTAGCATGCATCCCTTACAAATTTCAATTTTAATAAGAGAAATAGAGGGCATGCCACATACCATGTTTTGTAGATATGGAAGAGATTTGTAATGAATATGTCCAATTCTTTTGTGCCACAACTCGTTGGAGCTAGTTGCATCATGAGCCAATGCTTGAACTGACTGTCCTGACAAGATGTATAGTCCTCCGTTGCGAGTTCCAATGGGTTTTTTTGTACTTAAGTGGCTACCTTTATCCCATAGTAGTGCTTTCTTGTCCTTAAATATCACCCAATATCCCTTTTCCTCAAGGGTTGCAACTGATAGTAGATTCTTCTTGAGCCCTGGAATATATAATACTTCATCAACATGAAGTCTAGCCCCAGATTCCAATCTAAAGAAGATAGATCCTACTTTCTCTATCTTGTAACATTTGTCATCCCCAAGCTCAACCTGTTCTGGAAAATATTTTGTCTCGAAATATGAGAGGATCTCCTTGTACCCTGTCATGTGATTTGATGCACCATTGTCTACTAACCATGTTTTTAGCCTCGTGAAAAACAAACTGGATAAGGAAGAAACCAAGTAATATTCTTTTCTATTTTCATTCTCATTAGAAGGAATTTTCTGATTTCTTTTGGATTCATCATCCTCAGCAGTTGAGGCATGATGTTTCCCTTTCCTTGGATATTTCTTTCTAAACCAACAATCTCTAGCAAAATGACCCAACTTATTACAAATAAAGATTTGAATCTTATATGTATCAATATTCTTTCCTTTGAATGTACCTTTGTTGTTTGGCTTCCTCTAAGAGCCTTTCTGGAAAGTGTCTTTCTTCTTTCCCTTGAATCTTGATGATAAATTTGAGTGCTCTTCTTTCGTTGGCTCGCTCCTGGTAGCTGTGCGACTCTCCTCCTGGATGAAATCATGCCATAACCTCTCAAATGTGGGTTGGATCTCTCTCCCACTTACAATGGATAAGAAGGTCTCCCATGAAGAAGGAAGACCATAAAAAATGGTCTTCACTAAATCATCATCGTCCACTGTCACCCCTATGACCAAAAGATGATCTCTGATCTGGGCTATCCTGGAACACAAATATGCCATTGATTCACCTTTCTCCATATTAAAATACTTTATCTTGTGATTAACTGTCCTCTTCTGACTTGGAGCCTGTTTCCCATATAGACTCACCAAGGTATCCATACAGTCCTTGGCAGTCATTAACGAAGTCATTGCAGGCATTATACTATCTTTGACTGAGTCAAAGATGATTCTCTTAGCCTTTTATTGACTCTTCCTGAAGGTCTCACTTCATACATTATTCCTAGGTTCTTCCACCACTATGGTCACATATTGATCAAGATCATGCTCCTGCAAGATATTTGTTATCTGGAGCTTCCACACATTGAAGTTCGTAGATCCTTCGAGCCTATCCTCGGCCCTGACTGAAATGAAAGATGTCATGGACCTCACAACTGAAACATAATCAAGATAGCTTGTATCTGTGTGTACCTGATACTTCACTTCAACATGTTTAACACACCCGAAGCTATGATACCATGTTAAATTATGAGCTTGATTTCTTATGCGGATTAATTCTTTTATTTTCTTCAATACTTTGATGCCATTTAATACACTTCAACAATACCAAATCATAACCAAATAACAATAACTATGTAGATAAGTAAGCATGCACATCAACAACACATATACCCTAGGGAAACCCCGTACAGGGAGAAAAACCCTAACAAACGATATTCCTTTATTGCATTAATAATGTAAGATCACTTACAAATATCCACCATGAATGTTTTTCTCTTAAAGAGATTTCCAAAATTACTCTGACCTGACAAATATCTAAAATACCTTGATCAAATACACCTCTGATATGTTGCCTCTATTGTTGATATACAACACTGATATGTTGCTTTGGTATGATTCTTCTTTGTCACTGATATGTGCCTCTCTTTCTTCACCCTTAACCTGCATATCACACTGTGTTGAAGAGATGGGTCGACCTCTGCTTATATAGGCTGAAGAGGAGAAGAGGAGAGGCTCAAAATAGTAATTTGTTTGCATGCTTTAATCATAACTCAGCTTCATACTTTAGTTCGAACTTAGAACTAGAATTGAGACTGGTATATTCTAGCTCGAAAATAGAACTAGAATTGAGACTTTAATTACAACTCAGCATTACACTTTAGTTCAAAAATAGAACTAGACTTGAGAATGGTATACTTTATTTCCAAAATAGAACTAGGCTTGAGACTTTAGTCGCAATTCAACATTACACTTTAGTTCAAAAATAGAACTAGACTGAAGACTTCAGTTGCAACTCAGCATTACACTTTAGTTCAAAATAGAACTAGACTTAAGACTTCAATTACAACTCAGCATTAAACTTTAGTTCTAAAATAGAACTAGACTTAAGACTTCAATCACAACTCGACTCTTTACAAGGAAATTCGAAATTCTCTTCATGGTGGATAATGTTACACATGCCAACACACTAGATCAATACATTTATATCATTTGCAATATTAGGAATATCATTTTTTTCTAGATCATAGGAATTTTATATTCAACCTAACTTTTTCTAGATGCCTTGATTTTTTCTCATGGCTCACAAGGTTTGACTAGGATCACAGAGGTTGTATGTCCCCCCCGACTTTTTCACTAGTCTATCTATGCTCACAGAGGTTGTGCGTTCCCCCTGACTTTTGCACTAGACTTTCTATGCTCATAGAGGTTGTACACTCCCCCTGACTTTTTCATTAGACTCACATAACATCTCATTCATCTAGACTTTTTGTTCGAATCAAATAGGTTGTACGTTCCCCCTTGCTTTTGTCAATACCTCACAAGACTGGTTGATTCTCCAAATCTCCCTAGCTAGCCTCAGGGTGGCCCATATGGCCTTTCATTGGAGAATGACTGTCGATGCTACCAAATTTAATAGTTAGATCTAAAGTGAACACAATATTAGATATTAGCCATAGACCACTTTAGTAGATCTAGGGTTTTGGACTTAGGGTAAATTCAAGGTTATAAAAGACATCTTAAGTGAGGAGGAGACACACTGATGGTACTCAAAGAGTGAGTGAGCACTCACGTGTGCAGGGGAAGGGGGCGAGGAAAGGGTGTAGGGGGAATCAAGGGAGATAACAACCAGGTGGGATATTCTATTTACGAAATCATTTGTATTTACTTAGAAGGGCCATTATCCCAGGACAAGAGCCCTAATTTTATTTAATAAAATCATCAAAGACCTGGTTTTCGCGTGACGGTTTTTCCAGGGGTTATTCACCTAGAAATATATTGTGCAATGCTTTATGGTTTTTGTTGTTAATGATTCCACTAATTTATTTGTTAAAACTCAATCATTCCATTATTTAATAAATTTTCTTAATGAGACATGTTGTAGAAAAATATTTACTAGAAAATAATTTCCCCATAGTTGAGATCTGAAAATTAACAAGGTTGCAGGCATATTCAGACTCGGAATGGGCAAGGAGTGTAGTAGATAGGAAGAGAACCTCAAGTTGTTTCTTCATCTTGGGATCAACAATGATTACATGGTTCAACAGGAAGAAGACTTCCATAGCTCTTAGTTCAATAGAGGAAGATTATATGGTAGTTAGTATGGAAAATTGTGAAAGCATTTGTCTTCACAAATCACTTACAAGATTATTTGATAAGGAGTTGGAGCCCATAGTGATATGTTATGATAATAAGAGTTGCATCAAATTCTCTGAGAATATAGTATTCCATAAAAGTTCCAAGGATATTGATATCAGGTATCACTTAATCCGAGACAAGATTCAAAAGGGAGCAGTCAAGATTCAATATATTTCCATAGATGAGAAGGAGTGTTGATATTTCTAGCATCAGATAGATACATGATAGGTATATGTACACAAGTCTAAGTGTCTAGATGTGTGGAATTCGTCCAAAGCCTTCTACCTTAGTAATTTACTTCAATTAGAGGATTTATTAAATTAAAATGATTTTTTTAATTAGTTGAGTTTAATTGAATGAAATCATAAAGTTTTTGTGTTTGGAATTGGTTTCTTTTCTTTAGCTATTTATTTCAGTTAATTATTCTAGCAAGTGTATTTTGTTTTATGAGCTTCTAATTTTATTTACAACAAAGAAATCACTAGTAAACAATTTTCCTAGGCATTGGTACTATAAAGTTAACACCTCTGAAGGACATAATGAGGTATTTAAGCTATTGTTGAGAAGATGATTGAATTTCAATGCTCATGATCATTGGGTATCATGTCGATAATTGATGCAAAGCATTGTGGAAACACCAAAATATGCAACATCGTAAACAAAAAGGAGAAAAAATGCCTAAAACACCAATGTATATATGAAAGAGTTAGTTCTTGTAAGACAATTATTATATCACTTAACTCTTCATAGTTTTTTTTACTTCACAAAGTGGATCATTCTATGTAACATCCCCCATCCCAACCGAGGGACATTACAGTGCAGAATACTCATAGAAATCAAATTCATGTTAAATGATTTAATTCACTTACAATTAACTCATTTCTTGTAGATTTCAACTACGAATTAAAACAGATTTAACTATTGTCTAGAACCATAAAATAAATGCATCTAAAATATGATAATAATCAACATTAAATGAAGCTTAATCATTGACACAACAACATATAAATCATTCCTAAATACACAGAGTTCATGCCCAACAAATAAATCATGAAATAACACAACAACAAGATAAAGCACTTATCTTTAAATAAGAGTTTTGCAAACAACTACCTGGGATGAACATTCCACCCAACCATAGACTGATTGTTCCAAATCTCAATATTTGGTCACCCTCGAGCTAAGGCTATAAATCCACAAGAGAGGGTGGTCTCTCACAGTCCACTCTCAACTCATAAAACTCACAACCCACATGATATTCTCTTAGAGCTAGCTCGATTTTCGACCAGCTCTCTTCCTCTTGACCCGTCCAACCCAAGAAATGTACCCCTTCATTGATCTTAGTCCCTCAGACATCCCATTCATTTATCAGGGTCTCTTTGGCACATGCAGCTAGGAATATCTTACTTGGTAACTCAAGGGAAACTTCTGCTAGGAAAACTATTAGAAAACCAATAATAAACACATGTTGTTTTAGTGCAACTCGCACGAGATTTCACTCCTCGGGCCTAACAACCTGGATCTTGAACTTTCCAGCTCCAAATCACTCCAATTAAGCTCCAAATTTCTCTATAATTTTTCCTTCATGGTTGCATTAGCTTCAAGCTCAGTTTCTTGTTCTCTACTTGCTCCTCATGCACCAAAAAGTCAATTTGTAAAACTAATGGCCCAACCCATACAAATTTATTCCCTTTGGATTTTCTTTCTTGACTCACACTCTTCTCAAAGCCGATTGAACTCAACCCCCTTGTTCCCAATAACTTTGGGATGTGACCACTCACACCCACCTTCTTACATGTATTCAATGATTGGCTTTGGGAACACTCGATCAGAAATTGGAAGGTTCGTATACAATTACCAAATGTAGGAAAATGGGTTGAATTAATATACATGGGTATTTCCCCCTTGGACCCCTGTTAGCTATTATCATAGACACTCCTCTCTCTCATGGATTAATTCATCCCCCATTTATTGTCCATGTCCCCTTAACAACGGGCATCACATTTTTATTATTAAAACATTGAAATACAATTCACATATTACATCGCTTTGGTTGAGGCCAAAAATTATATCTACACAAGCATTACTTAAACTGAGGATTGTAGTGGGCATGTTACATTCCCCCTCCCCTACAATTGTGCATCATCCTCGGTGCACTCTATGATGATATACATATATATACAAATTTACATAACAATACTTAGAAATAAAATTATGCAATTCACCAACTCCATCAGCAGCTCCAACCATAATATCATGTTCCTCTGAACTTTCTGACCCAAGGAATGCACTATTATCTTATCAAGGATAACCCAAGGTATGTACCATATATTTATCAAGGCTAATCCAAGGAATGTGCCATTCTTTTATCAAGGTCCCCAATCCAGTTGGTTAGGACTCAAAGATGTGGTTTCAGAATTTTAGTTGCTCAAAATGGAGTCTTGCATTATGTTTTATTCAAAACTATAAAACATTTATAGGTATTCTTTTTGCATTTTCTCTTCATCCTCCCATGTATAATATTCATGATCGTAACAGGTCCATTGAACCTTTACCAGACCTATGGATTTGTTCCTGAGCACTTTGAATTTTCGTTCTAAGATGCATATTGGTTCAACCCGGAAATCCCCTTCATTCTCCACCTAGATCACATTCCAATCAGTTATGTGGTTAGTATCAAGCACATATTTATTTAATAATGACACAAGAAATACATTATCCACTCTCATGGATGCAGGAAATGCTAACATGTATTTAATTGGCCTTATCTTTTCTAATATTTCAAAAGGTCCACAATATCTTACTTCCAACTTCGAGCACCTTCATAATATTATCCAACTTCTCTTTTCGTTATATTTCAAAAACACATGTTATCCCACTTTAAAGTCTTTGAAGACTCGGTTCATGGCTGCATAAATTTTCTTCCTATCGTGGGAAGCCTTCAAATTCTTCTTTCTCTTTTCCATTTTCTCTTCCATTTCCTTTAACAATTTTAACCCAACAATTGCTCTATTTTTTGTATTATCCCAAGTAACTGGAGTGTTACACTTTCTTCCATATAATGCTTGAAATAGACTCATCTTCAATAAGGTCTGATACCCATTATTGTAGGAAAATTCAACTCAATGAATACAATCTTCCCACTTTGATGTTTGATCCATCACGCACATTCCAAGCATGTCCTCAATTATCATGTTAGTCCTTTATGTTTGTCCATCTGACTCCGGATGATATGTTTTACTAATATTTATATTTGTTCCAAATCCCTTGAAAAACCCTTTCAAAAAATTAAATGTGAACTTTGGATCTCTATATGAAAATCTTGATATATGTAACCCATGTATCCTAGCAACTTCTTTCATGTAGACATCTGCAATATTTATTTCCTTGTGGGTAGTCTTTACTGGAATAAAATGTGTTGTTTTAGTAAATTTATCCACCACCACCATGGTGAAATCATGTTGCTTCACTGTTATGGGCATCTTAGTGATAAAATCAACTATAACTATTTCCCACTTCCATTCTGGAATGGGAAATGGTTGTAGAAAACCTAGTGGGTGTCTATGTTTTGTCTTCATCTTTTGGCATTCTAGACATTTTCCTATGTAATTAGTCACTTCCTTATTCATTCTCAGCCAAAAGTATTGGCTTCTCACAACTACAATTGTCCTATGATATCCTGGGTGCCCAACATATGGCACATTATGCATTTCCTTCATAAATACATTTTTCAACTCACTAGAATTTGACACATACATCTTACCTTTGTACATGAGAATCTTGTCTTCTTTCAGCTCATAATAATTAAATTTCTATTGAAAATTACCTTTCTGTAATGTCTCTTTTATTTTTAAATAATTATGATCTAAATTTGTTGTTGCAACAATTTTCTCTTTCAGATCTTTCCTTTACATGCTAATGGATGTAATATTCACTTCATGAGCTCTCTTGTTGAGTCAATCAACCACTTGATTTTCCTTTCCCTCTATGTGCTTAATTTCGAAGTCATATTCACTTAGAAATTACAACCATCTAGTTTTCATAGAATTTAGTGTCGGTTGTGCAAACAAATTCTTCAAACCACAATTGTTCGTCCCTAGCTTAAATTTATTACACATAAGGTAATGCATCCACATTTTCAATGCATGTACAATCATTTCTAACTCCAAGTCATGTGTAGCATAATTCCTCTCATGATATTTTAATTTTCTTGACTCATAGCATACCACATGGTCCCTTTGACTGAGAACTCCACTGAGTTGTTGCTTGCATGCATCTATGTACACAACAAAATCTTCTTTTTGATCTGCAATATTCAGTATTGATGCACTTGTCAATATTCCCTTCACTTGTTAAATATTGAACAACTGAGAGGGGGGGGGGTGAATCTGTTGTTCCTGTGCTTCAACTATTATTCCCATTTTAAACTCTTCATATAAAACTCTATTATTATCACAATGATGAAGAGAAGTAAGAAATAGAATATTAAAAATCAATCACACACATGAAATATACAAAGACAGATATTTCCGAAGGAAACCCTTGAAGTGAAAAACCTCTTCTTCTTGATATGATAAGTAATCTTTATTTTCTTCACATTATCATACTTGTGAGCTCCAACTCCTCTTGCGGCTACAACCTCTGTTTTGCAAGCTGCAACTTGCTGAGAGAACCAACTCTATGCTTTCTCTAGAACCTACTAGAAGGAAACACCAACTCCCTAGTTTCTCTATCACCCACTAAAAGGAAGAACCAACTCCCTAAGTGTTCCAGCACCAACTGGATGGAAGCACCAACTTCTAGTCACACAGGCACCAACCTGTATAACAGGGAACAACAGTTCTCCCTTGAAACACCCTGCCACCCTAGTATTTCTGGTTGCAACCAAATGGAAGATACAACTCCCTGTGTTCAAGCACCCACTTGAAACTTTTAGAACACAAATCATCCCTAGAACCTCCCAACCACCTTGAGTATATCAACTTCATTACATCAAACTTATTATAGTGATACAATGTTTATATATAGCTTACTAGTCTCATTGTTGTTCTGGTGCACTGCTATTCTCTTCTTGCATGGGTGTCTTCCTGCACTATCTCTGCATGCACACCTCGACTTTTTCTTCCTCTCTTAGATATGCATTTGTTTTCTATGTGCTATGCTTCTTCTGTACAATTAAGCCGATGTACACAGCATGCTTTTACCCGCATTAGTAACTCTATGCACCAAGCCCCCTCCTCTTCATTGTTTTGCATATATTTATCATGCCCAATCCTCTACCAGATCAAAAAACCTAACTCTTCGTCCCCTCTAGAAATTACACTCAGTATGTTCTTCATCCATGGTCGTTGTGCTGACACTCTTTGGCTTCTCTGGTAGCTACCATCTTCAACGCTTTTCCATATGTCAATCGTCTCTATGACAATTCTTCACTCCACTGATAGATACCTCAAGACTCTTCAACTTATCTAACAATCACCTTGAAACCTTTTCAAATTCTCTGGCTAAAACCATCAGTGGTTTTCTACAGTTACAATCAGTTCGTCTTTAGCAGTTACTTAGAGAACCTTTGTGTGCTCATCGCTTTGGCACTTTTTCCTTTCTTGATAAAACTACACAGTGGGCGTTTAGATTTTTTGGCTAAGCCCCTTCATTTCACATGACCATCGACAGTGACCGTATGCCTAACCAATATTCATTTCGTGATTTCGCATTTCAGGTGATCAATTTTGAGTCACCTTGGTTTTCTTGACTCGTGAAACTCCAAAATGGAGCCTGGCACCGCTAGCTCCTTCCCTTCTCTCCCACTAATGTGACCACTAACTGTGATCAGGGACCAAGCACAAGGGTGCTTCACGATTTCTCATATTGTGACCTCTTGCTGTGAGTTGCTTCCAAACTCACGATACACGAAACTCTGAAATGAAGCCTAGCAGCGCTAGCTCCTTAACTTCTCATCCTCTAATATGACCACAAGATATGATCAAGGGTCAAGCAAAAGAGTGCTTCACGATTTCACATATCGTGAACTCCTATTGTGAGTTTCCTCCAAACTCCCAATACGCAAAAC
>JASDQU010012006.1:95400-117938 GCA_032191745.1 Picea mariana
ATATATGTTGCAGGACTACTCGGAAGGGGATGTGATGAAAAAAAAAGAGACCAGGATGGCTAAAGAAAGGTGGTGGAAGGCACCTGGAATGGTGGCGAGAACTTCCGTCGAAACCAATACCGTATTTGGTCTTCACTAGCTTGGAGAACCAAGAGTGGCTCGCTGGCCCCGAAATGAATTACTCGCCAGGGTGGTAGGTGAAGAGGCTCCTCATGAGTTAATGAGGGATGGGGGTGAACTGCCCATCCGTGGAGGCCTCAGACCTGACCATCGCGGGGAAATTCATGCCACACGCAACCTCGCCGGAGAAGAAAAGGTGGGTAAAAGGTGTGGAAGGGGGAACGCGAGGGGAGAGATCACAGGGAAAAGATCAGAAGAACTCTGGAACAAAATATAGAGTGAGTGATAGAAGAGAAGAAGGAGAGTAACCTTCATTCTCTATCGCTGAAGAACAAAGACAGTGAGTCTCAAGCATCGTGGTCTAGCTCGGGGGTGGCTAGTGGTAAATCCATTCAAAGTCGTTGAGCCTATGGTTGGGTGGAAACGAGCACCCCTCTCAACAGTTGCATCACCTGGTGTTTTTTTTCTGATAAGTGTTATATCTTGTATCTTGAATTTAAATATCTTTGAATGTATGCTCATGGTTTGAACACTTATAAATGGTTTCTATGTAGAAATGTCTGCATGGTGTTTTGATCGAAATGGTGGTTGCATGTTTATGTTGGAATGACCACATTCGGTTTATATAGATATAGATATATGTGTTTGAATGAATCCAATTTTTAAGTCTTCTCTCGGGAGGTTGTTTCCCTTAATTGTCTCTCGTGCTGCCCTGGATAGATTTCCTCACAGGGACACCCTTTCGGGAAAGTTCCCTCACTCTATAGAGCCGGGATAAGTGCCTAGAAAGGATTGTCATTGCAGTGAAAACCCCGAGCTTGCTCATTACCAGTCACAGAAGCTAATAGCTCAGAGATTTTAAGAGGACCTTCCAGTCGAGTCTTCAAACCTAGTGAAATTTACCCAAGGGCCTGAAGAATGAATTATTGGCGTAGTTTTAAAATCCTACGCGGGAGAGAATGGTATTATTAGACTTCCATATTTCAAGGTTTCGTCACCCGGGGTGTCTAGGTGTGAGTCCTCTTATACTCGCGAATCCCGAAACCCCGACCCGCGAAATCCCAAAATGACAGCGTGTGGATTAATTAAGGACCTTTCTGTGGTTCGGTACCCAGGATACCCTTCCTCTTGCTAAATGCATGAATGAGATCCTTTTGGAGGATCTAAGGTCTATTACGACCGTTAAATTGGATGAAGGAACGCAGGCATTAATGCCTCGACCCCTTTTTAACCTTCGTAAGTAGCGAAGAAATTGGGAGCGTCGATTCCAAGACCCATGGGAGTACCTGGACCGTCTAGCTATAGAGTACACGTGGTGGCCGGTAAGCATTTCGGCTTTTCGGCACCCGGGAGATCTGAGGGTAAGAACCCTTGCCCTCACGACTAGCGAAATCCCGACATATGAAATCCTGAAATACTAGCGCATGGGTAACTTATGAGTTTTCGGAGTTTCGGCACCCGGGGTACCTAAGTGGGAGTTCTCCTATACTCGCAAGACCCAAAACCCCGACTTGAGAAATCCAGAAATGATAATAGTATGGAGAAGTTATAAGACCTCAGAGTTTTGGTACCCGGGATATCTAGAGGTGAGTTCCTTGTACTCGCCAGTCCCGAATCCCCGACCCATGAAATTTCGATGGGTGAAATCCTGAAATAGATGCGCAGGTTGAAGAGTTTGTATTTCAGAGTTTCGGCTTCCAGAAGATCTAGTTGCGAGACCTCCTGTCGACGCACATCACGAAACTTCGATTTGTGAAACCCTGAATTGGACTAGCATGGGTAAGTATTGATGTTCAGTATTTTGGTATTTTGGGAACCGAGATATTCAGGGATAAGTTCCCTTGTACCCACTAGTTGTGAAATCCCAAACTGTGAAACCCTAAATTTGGTCAAGCGTATGATGAGTGGGTGTATCAGATTTTTGGTGTTTGGGTAGTCGAGGAGTGTGAATCTTCGACCTCTTGTACCACGAGGTTCTGATATACGAAACCCGACTCGCGAAATCCCGAATTGGCATAGCATGACTTGGTTAGGCATTTCGGTGTTTCGGTACCTGAAAAACCCAAGGGTAAGTTTTCCTTGTACTCGCAAGTCTCGAAATCCCGACTTGCGAAACCCTGAAAGGATAGAGTGTGGAGAAGTGGTTATACTTCGGTATTTCGGCACCTAGGGTACCTAAGTGCGGGCCCCATGAATTCGCCAGTCTCAAAACTTGGTTTGCGAATTCCCAAAATAGACAGAGCGATGTATATATATATATGCAGGTTTCAGAGTTTCATCTCCCGAGAAACGTAATCGTGAAACCTCCTATCGTCACATATCCCAAAATTCTGGTCTTCGAAATCCCAAAGGGTAGAGTACTAGGGCTTAATCCAAGTTGTTGTGAATCTCGATAAGCGGTTAAAACTGTTTCGGGTTTTGGCCCTCTGAAAGACAAGAGAGAAAAGAAAATACATGTATCGTGATTTCTCAAATCGCGAAAGCCGACGAGCACCTCTCTGATAAGGCCTGTGGTCATAGCCGTCGATCATATGAGTATGGAATAAGGGATGGCAGGGTCTGTATCAGGCCCTATAGGCAATCGGGGAATTCTATTCCTCGGTGAAAAGAAGGAAAAAACCGAAAATTTTCTAGCCCCGTGGTGGGTGTGTTACAATCCTTCTCCTAGTTTGTATACCTTTGTCTTTTTCACCAATTGTCTGACTTGTATGATGATTCTTTTGAGTAATTCTAGAGGAAGAATTTTATGTTGTCTGTTGATTTGAGTTTGCCTGAGTATTTGCATCGTCATCTAACTCAGAGTCTGCTTGTTCTGATTCTTGGACCTGTTAAGGTTCAACTTCATCTATATCATTTGTTGTTGATTCAATATTGTTCGCCTCTCTTAGTAGAATTCCTTCATCAAATTTTATGCCAATACAATCAACCAATTTATACAGCCTCTTATTATAGCATCTGTATCCTTTACTGTTTGTAGCATACCCTAAGAATATGTCTTCATCAGCCCTGTCATCATACTTTCCAAGGTTCTCATTATTATTTTTTATGTAGCACTTACTCCCAAAGACTTTGAAGTGTTTGATTGAAGCAAGTCATCCATACCACAGTTCATAAGGTGTCTTGTCACTATGTGGTCTGAGGTGGGATTTGTTAAGAACATGGACTGTTGTTTGTATTGCTTCTACCTAGTAGTTTTGACCAATGTTCTTCTCATTCATCATTGACCTGGCCATTTGTTGCACGGTTCTGTTTTGCCTCTCAACTACTCCATTTTATTGTGGAGTTCCTGGGATTGTGTATTCTCTCTTGATCCCATTTTTATCATAGGATTCCTTAAAATCACTTGACATAAATTCTACTCCTCTTTCTGATCTTACTTCCTTTAACCTCTTACCTATTTGATTCTCAGTTAAATCCTTAAATATTTTAAATTTCTCAAATGCTTCAGCTTTTTCTTTGAGAAAAGAAACCCAAGTATGTCTGGAGTAATCGTCAATGATCAGCATAAAGTAGTTTTATTTCCCTGTTCCTTCCTGTCTTGATGGTCCACATAAATCCATATGAATTAATTGGAATGGTTTCTCTGTTGAAGTAGAGATATTGCATTTAAACTGAGTCCTGGTTAGATTTCCTACTTGGCAAGGTTTACACACAGAGTCTTGTGGCTTTGATATTCTTGGAAGATCTTTTACTGCCTCAAGATTTTTGATCTTGATTAAGTGGTCAAAGTTTAGATGTCCAAGTCTTCTATGCCATGACCAACTTTCACCATGTTTTCTTAGATGACAGTCTTCTCTATCTTCTTTCAGCACATATACATTATTATCTGTCATTATGCATTTATCCACCACTTGTCCTGAGTTTATATACTTTATCTTGAAATCCTTGGAAGTGAACACCACTTCACATCCTCTGTCACACATTTGAATTACACTAAGAAAATTATGTTTCAGCCCATCTACAAGCAGAACGTTCTGGGATTTTCCTTTTCCATTACTTAAACTCACCATCCCTTTATCCTTGATTTTACCTGGACCATCATTTCCACAGGTTATGTTTCCTGATTTGCTTTCACTTAGAGATAGAAACTTACCTTTGTCTCTCGTCATATGTTTGGAGCAACCAATGTCAATATACCAGGGGTTATTTTGTCTTTGAGCTGACAACAGTAGTCCACACTTGTCATTTTCTTTCTTCTTCCAAACCTTGACATTTTCGGTAGAAGGATTAAAATCTGGTTCATATTTCCTTAAGTGACAATCCGGAGCTTTATGTCCATAATTATGGCAGGTGTAACATTCTGGTTCATTGAATAAAGGATCATAATGATTGTTATGCTTAACCTATGTCCTTTTCCCAGCTGTCACATGATTTGTAGTATGTGTTTGTTTGTTACTTCGTTGTCTCATTCTTTGTTACAACAGATATCGATTCCTTGAGTGTCTTGATTTCTCATATCTAAATTTTAAGGAGCAATTTACAACTTTGTGACCAAAGTTAGAAAATAAAAACAATATCCAAAGAAAAATCCTTTGTACCTGGAAAATGGTTGTCTTCTTTGAGCATGTCAATTTCTTCCATGTTGATGATTTCTTTGACCAGAGGGTATATTATTTCTTTGTTCTACAATTTCAGTTCTGGTACTTCTTCCTTCGCTCTTCCTTGGTGGTTGATTATATTCCTTTGTTTCTCCATATTTATTGTTGTCAATACATGTAGATTTGACAAACTTAATGGATTCATTTTTGCTTGGCTGACCATTATTTGATCCTTCTTCATATCCCAGGCCAGTTTTCAAATTTGGATTTCTTTGTTGGTTCAGAATGGTGGCTAATCCTTCAGAGGCTTTAATGCTTGGAAGATTTTGGAGATACAATTCTTTAAACTTCTCCATTTCTTTTTTGATTTTTACTACCTCTTCTTCCAAGGCTTCACAGCTTGCCTTCTTTTCTAATAATTGTTGTTTCAAAATGTCTTCTATTTTCTTTGCCTCTTATAATTCTACTTTCAGCATGGCAAAGTATTCATCAGGTTTTTTAGTGTCTTTCTTGAACTGTATCAATAGTTGTTTTTTCGTATTCTTCTTGATTCTAAGTCTATCAATTTCTTCTAGAGAACTGATCAGTTCTCCTTCCAATTCAACCACATCTTATTCATCATCAACATCACTTCCTGTGTTTTTATTTTCATAACCATGTTTGGCCATTAGCATAAATTCACTAATATTATCTTCACAAGAAGAGTCACTATCTGTGTCTCCTGAAGAGTCATCATTGTTTACACATATGCTTTTATTTTTACCAAATCTCTTGAATTTGTACTTCTCTTCACCTTCAAATTTCTGGTCCTTCTTCTTGTGTGGACACTTAGATGTAAAGTGACCTATCCTACCACAATTAAAACATTTGAAGGGAATCTTTCCTTGGCACTTGCTTGATCCTTTCTTTTGTCTTCTCACAATTTATTCTTCAATTTCATCAGGCTCAGAATCCTCATTCTTATCTTCTTTAAATGATGCTTCTCTAGAGGCGGGTTTATCTTTAACTATCCTGATTTCATATGAAATAAACGTTCCTAGAATTTTATCAAAAGACAAGGCTTTTAGATCATTAAGTTATTCTATAGAAGAGACCTTCGGGTTGAACCTATCTGGAAGAGATCTCAAAATATTCTGAACTAAAGAGGGTTCCTCAATGTTTTCACCAAGTTCTTTCATTGCATTTACTAGTTCTTCAACTCTCAGAAAGTACTTTCCAACATTTTCATCCTCTTTCATCTTTAGCTTCTCAAACTGTACTCTGTAGGTTTGAAGTTGGGCTTCCTTTACCTTCTCATTACCTTCATAACTACTAATGCGTTTGTCCCACATTTCTTTGGAAGTTTCTAAGTGCATAACTTCTACAAATTCTTCTTCTGCAAGCCCACTCAAAATAGCAATCATAGCCTTAGAGTTCAAGCTGAATTCTAGCTTGTCATCCTTATTAGGTAGTACAACTGGATTTACATAACAAGTCTCAACCACATCCCAGACATTTGCACCTAGGGACATTATGTAGATTCTCATCCTAACTTTCCAGAAGGAAAAGTTTGTTCCATTGAACAAAGGGGCCTTATAGGTTGAAGTTTCTTCATGACTTGTCATGTTTAAGCTTCCTGATCTACCTTTAGATAAATGGAACCGGTTCTGATACCAATTGTTGAACAACTGAGAGGGGGGGGAGGTGAATCAATTGTTCTTGTTCTTAAACTATCATTCCCATTTTAAAATCTTCACAGAACACTCTATCATGATCACAATGATGCAGAGAAGTAAGAAATAGAATATTAAACATCAATCAAACACATGAAATATATAGAGACGGATATTTCCTGAGGAAACTCTTAAAGGGAAAAACCTCTTCTTCTTGATATGATAAGTAATCTTTATTTTCTTTACATTATCATACTTGTGAGCTTCGACTCCTCTTGAGGCTACAACCTATGTTTTGCAAGATGCAACTCGTTGAGAGCACCAACTCTCTATTTTCTATAGCACCTACTAGAAGGATGCACCAACTCCCTGGTTTCTCTAGCACCCACTAGAAGGAAGCAACAACTCCCTAAGTATTCCAGTGCCAACTTCCAGTCACACAGGAACCAACCTTTAAAATAGGGAACAACAATTCTCCCTTGAACCACCCTGCCACCCTGGTATTTATGGATGCAACCAAATGGAAGCAACAACTCCCTCTGTTCAAGCACCCACTTGAAACTGTGAGGACACCAATCCTCCCTAGCACCTCCCAACCACCCTGAGTATATCAACTTCGTTACATCAAACTTATTACAGTGATACAATGTTTACCTATAGCTTACCAGTGTCATCATTGTTTTGGTTCATTGTTATTCTCTGCCTGCATCAGTGTCTTCTTTCTCTGTCTCTGCATGTGCACCTCATGTTTTGTTCCTCTCTCAGATATGCATTTATGTTCTATGCGCTATGCTTCTTCTATACAATTCAGCCATTGTACACATCCTTCTTTTACCCACATTAGTAACTCTATGCATCAAGCCCCCTCCTCTTCATTGTTCTGTGTATATTTATCATTCCCAGTCCTCTGCCATATCAAAAAACCTAACTCTTCGTCCCCTTTGACGATTACATTAAGTCTGTTCTTCATCCATGGTCGTTATGCTGACACTCTTTGGATTCTCTGGCAGCTACCATATTCAATGCTTTTCCATCTATCAATCTTCTCTATGATGAGTCTTCATTCCACTAACATATACCTCTAGACTCTTCAGCTTCTCTGGAAATCACCTTGCAACCTCTTCGAATTCTCTGGTTGAAACCATCAGTGGTTTTCTGCAATTACAATCAGTTCATCTTTAGTAGTTACTGAGAGAACCTTCATGCACTCATCCCTTTGGTGCTTTTTCCTTTCCTGAGAAAACTACACGGTGGGTGTTTAGATTTTTTGGCTAAGCCTCTTCCTTTCACATGAACATCGGTGGTGACAGTATGCCTAACCAATAGTCATTTTGCGATTTCTCATTTCGGGTGATCAACTATGAGTCACCTTCGTTTTCCTGACTCGTGAAACTCTGAAATGGATACTCGCACCTCTCTCCCACTGATATGACCACTATATGTGATCAGGGGCCAAGCACAAGGGTGCTTCACGATTCATCATAACACGACCTCCTCTTGTGATTTGCTTCCAAACTCACGATACGTGAAACTCTAAAATGGAGCCTGGCAATGCTAGCTCCTTCACTTCTCTTCCTCTGATGTGAACACAAGTTATGATCAGGGGTCAAGCAAAAGAGTGCTTCGTGATTTTGCATATCACGAACTCCTACTGTGAGTTGCCTCCAAACTCCCGATACATGAAACTCTGAAATGACTTCTTATCAGATCAACGGTCGATATCTCTCTCTCTTATCGATGGCTATGATCAATATTGTGGACTCCGACTTCATATCGGATCAATGGTCTAGATCCTTGGTGAGCACATGGCCCAAATCATTTTGTGACTTTGCATATCGCGAGTTCCTACAACTCTCACCTTTGACTTCTCCATCTCGTAAGTTAGCGAAATGTTGATCTCTTGCCACGTGTCCTATGGATCCAATGACCCAGATCATTTCGCGACTTCGTATTTCTTGGAGTTGGAGGATGACTCTTGCCCATTATCCTCTTCACAGTTGTACTAGATCTAACAGATGCTAGTCCTTTGTTCTCCAATCTTGCAGTTGAGGTCTAATCTCCTCCTCTGTGCACTCCTCCTGTCTATACTTTGATCTGACGACCATCGGGTATTCTGGATTGGCGATCCAATGGCCACTGTCGCTCCTCCTCTTGAGATTTGGCTTTCTCAAATCTCTAAGTGTCAAAGGCCATGACCTTTGATCCTTCTGTGAGCCTTGATAACTTGGACCTCATCTGTGTTTCTAGGAACTATATCTCTCCTAAGCCTTGGTAATGGAATTCGCCTCGGCCCTGGCGCTCACTTGCGCTCTGCATGCAATGCTGTGTTATTCCTTCTCATCTTCTCTACCTTGTTCTTCTGTGTCTTCACTGCTTGTTCTTCTATGTATTCACTATTGGTTGTTGTTCTTTCCATGTACACTATGTTTTTAAACCTACCATCATCATTGTTGTTCTTGCCATCAATGACAAGCAAACTCTGCCTGTAAACATGCCAACATTGAAAACTTTCTTCACACTTGGAATTTCATTCAAATGTCACATTCTTCTTTTAAAGGAAGTGATTGGGCTTGAATCTTTTACAACCCTTTTATGAATCTTCTGTAATAACTGGAGAAACCCATGAATGATCTGACCTCTGTAAAATTCTTTGATGTTGGCCATCCTCTAATGGCCTTTATCTTCTCAGGATCAACTTCTATCCATGTTGTCAATATTATATGCCCCAAGTAGTGAATATTCTTTTGATAAAAGATGCACTTACTTAGTTTATCATACAATCTATGCTCTCTTAAAACTTGCAACACCATTCTTAAATATTGTTCATGTTCTTGTTCTGATTTAGAATAGATGAAGATATCACCTAGGAACATAATTAAAGACTTGTCTAGGTACTCTTTGAACACTCTATTCATCAAACACATAAAGACTATTGGGGCATTTGGTATCCCAAAAGGAACTACCGTGAATTCATAATTCCCATATCTTGTTCTGAATGTTGTCTTGATGATGTCTTCTTTATTTATCCTTACTTGATGATAACCTGATCTCAACTCAATATTCGAAAATATTCTCACACCTTTCAACTAATCAAACAAATCATCAATTCTTGGAAAATGATACGTATTCTTTATGGTAACCTTATAAGGCTTCCTAAAATTAATACACAATCCTAAGGTTCCATCCTTCTTAAAAAAAAAAAGAACCAGGGATTCTTGAGGAGACACACTTGGGCGTATATACCCGTTATTCAAAAGTTCTTCAAGATGCATATGCATCTCCTTCAATTTTAGTGTACCCATTCTATATTATTCCTTGGACACTGGGGCAACACTTGGCACCAAATCAATAGAGAAACCAATGTCTCTCTTTGGTGGAAAAACTAGAATTTCTCTAAAAACATCTTCAAAATCCCTAAAAAATGGATGGTCTTCAATACTTGCCACTTTGTCTTTTTTTTTCCTCCTAAATATGGGATGAAAACATCTGACATCCCTTCTTGAAGCTCTTCTTCAACTACATAGATCTCTCTAAAATCTATAGCTCTTGGAATGCCTTGAATATTTCCTTTCTACCCTTCCTCATCAAGACATATGATTGTCTTGTTGTAACAATATAGGACAACATGATGTTTTTCCAACTAATACATGCCAATTAGACAATCATATGAACAGAGCGGTATAATATTTACATATACCTTTGTGCTAAGTCTATTCATGTCTATCAGGCAATCTTTAGCCAACTCATTGATTTTCCTCTTAGCCCCCTGTGGCTGAACTAACAAATATGTCATGTTCTTACTTCTTTGGAAGTGAAATATTTCAACAATGTTAGCATTTATGTAACTATGGCTAGCTTCATAATCAAACAAAATTTTTATTGGTTGGTTGTCAATCTTAACTTCCACTCCGATCATGGGGGATTGATACTCTATTTTCTTATTGTCTAAGGATGCATAAATCCTTGACATGATTCCTCCCATGTCTTTCACTATTTAAACCTCTTGAATGTTCTGTATAGTCCTCATTATTTCTCCTTTGTAAGGGAAGTCCCTATATAAGTGATTTCCCTCACATCCCCAACATTGAATAGGCTGTTGGCTTAGCCTTTTCCAAAATTAATCTGCACTATTTTTCCCAATTTGGGTTGCCTGGCCTTGTTGATTTTCTTCGGAGTTATTTATGAAAAATGGTGTCTTAAAACATTTATTTTTTTTATCCTTTTTCCCTTTCATCTTGTCAGTCCAAGCCTTTTGGAAGATTGGCCTTCCTTTTCTTTTCTCATAAAGGTTTCTTTCCCTCCTTATGGTTTCCTCCAAAGTATTGGGATTATCATATTATATCTTGTCACTATATAAGGAGGGTAACCCACTTAGAAACCTTTGGATTTTAACCTTATCATATTTTATAAAGTCAACATAATTCAACAATTCAAAGAACTGCTTCTCATATTCCTCCATTTCCATGGTTCCCAACTCGAGTTCACAAAAAGCTTTCATATTTCTCTCATAGTAATGCTCAGAAAAATATTTCTCTTCAAAATATCCTTTGAAATCCCTCCATGATATCCTTTTCTCATCAAGGTTCTTGTCTTGCTTAAGTTGATCCCACCAAATGGTTTCCTTTCCTTGCAAGTGGTTGGTGGAAATTATAGCTTCCATAAAGGGAGAATTAATCATGTATCTAGAAATATTTCTTCATTTCCAACAGCTAGGCCTCAACCTCTTCACCCTTTCGGTGTTCACCATTGAAAGTAGTTGGCTTGATTTTCCCGAGTTCACCTTGGAGGATGTCTACCTCAAGCCTTCGTCTTTTCCTCTGAACACGAGACACACTTGGGATGCTCCCTATCTCTAAGCTTCAACAAGTTATCTTAATGGAATACCTTGTATAATGATGGTCCCTACTCATTCTTCTTGACTACCTATCATTTCCATGATCATCCCTTTTGTTATGAAATCTATATGTTGATACTTATCTAACACTAGCTACTTGCTTGGTGCCATAATCTTTGTTAACTTGCTTATGCAACATGTTTAAGCTCTAAAGTATCTCTTAATGAGCCTTAATAATCATTTCATTATGAGATCTATAGCTCTCTACTTCCCTATGGAGGATTCTCATAGTGACATTCTCTTTCATATCTCTTCCTCCATTTGACTTTGTCTTAGCATTCCCCATGTTGACATGCAAACCTTTGATCTCTTCCTCACGGCTGTAATATCCTTGAGAATATTCCATAACTATAGTCCTCATATAGGAACCAAAGTTTCTTTTTGTACCTCCAATTCTTCAAGAAATGTGCATGTAATAATTACTGTTAGAACATATGTATTATAAAGCATTTCATTAATTAGAATACATGTTATTTCCTCGTCAATTTATGAAGGGCACATTGCATCAATTCACAATATGATTCCCTAGATGAATTAATCGGTAAAATATATTTCCAATGGATATAATCATTCCCCATTCCAATCTTTGAGATGGAAGTTAAGGCTTCTTGAAAAATCCATTTGCACCCTCTTTCTGTGCATTTTCTCTACTGGTGCATTTTTTATTGAAATGGCAACTTCTATCAAATGCAGAAGAAAATATGTCAAGAACTGGAGAAAGTTTTGTACGAGACATAGATAATAATAACAAGAGGTAATTCATAACAACTCTCATAATTTCAATATGATGCTCTAGTCAAAACATATAGCAATCTGGAATCTACAAATTAGTCTTGTTTCAATCGTTTTCTAGACTTCGAATTTTTAGCAAAACTGGTTATCTCTCAATCAGTGCACTTCAGGAAAAATTTCACGAAGTCAAAAGTTGTGTGTCTTGAAGAGTATTGAAAAGTTGACTAAATAAATTTTTAAGTTTTTTGATCTAAGGTCACTTTTCCTTCTCCGAAAATCTCAAAAATCCCCAAAAAGTGACCCAGAATAGTGGATGTTGGCCTATTTTAGTGTCCCCGTTCCAATCGCCATAGGATCTTTTAAGTTCCTTAGTGGGTTATTTATATGCATTATTTTTTTACTCTCCCCAATATTTTAGGCTTAATATGGACTTATGTTAATGATCTGGACCTAGATCTTTAAAAACCACTATTTTTTAATTTCTGCCAAATTCAAGAAAAATTGGACGAGGGTCCTCTCTAGCACTTTTGTAGATCTCCTATTTGCAGAAAAAAACCCATAAGTTTCATCCAAATTCGTTGCAATTTTTATATAGAACAATAGTTTCATTTTTGAAACTATAGAACAATTTTGCATATGTGCAATTTGCATCATCGATCTCGGGTCGGAAGCAATCTGGACCATTGATCTACTCTCTATCAGCCATCGACAACTGAAGTTTTCCTTCGGTGTGAACAATACTTCTCCAAAATAGTGATCTGACCATCATCCATCAGCCGAACACCCCAACGAACGACTTGCAGACAACTCCAAACCGGCCGACCTAGTCATCGGTTGTCGGTCGTTGGTGACCTTCATTGGAAAATGGAACTCTCAACCACTTTGGTCGATGCCTGAATATCGGTCCATCGACGATCAATGATCCCCGATGGTTGTCGAATACATTTTCCCAAATTGATCGACCTAACCATCAACCACTTATGTTGGCTGACGTGGGAACTATTGATGTGGCATGACACATGGATGTTGATGTGGCATGACACGTGGATGATGACATCATCATCCTCCTTCCCCCATCAAGCATCGGTTGATTCTATTGAAAAACCCAGACACCTCGTTGACTTCGACCAACACTGAACCATTGACACATTGGCCATCAATGACCTCTCTCGCTTGATTCGAATATTTCACCAAAATTGGTCAAACCTCGATCATTGACCCATTGACCATTGATGATGTTCATTGGAAATTGAAAATACTTCGTTGGAGTCGACCGAACCCTGACCGTCGACCGATGGTCAAAGATGTCTTATGGCTGACCCAAACTCTTCTCCATTTCAATTGATCCATCTATCAATCATCGATGATTTCTCTTTGTGAACTTAAACATTTATAAAATTTTTGACCTTTCATTGATTGATCTGGACCGTTGATCTGATTCCTTTCACAAACCCTGATTTAATCCTTATCGTTGATCCCATCAACCTTTCAAATGGTTGAATCCTTATGATTTTTTTTTTAAAATTTATCATAGTAAATCTCAACTGTCAATCACAAAATCAAGTATGATCTCAATTGTCAATCGACCAAACAACCTGTAACTCTGCAGGTGGCCATTAAAACTCGAATTTCGACCATTTCAGGTCGAAAATCGATATGAAAATTCACCATTCTACTCCATTAACCTTGTTAAACTATCCAAAGTCATTAAAACTCGGATTTCACTAACGAAATTGGGGATTTCTCTCTAAAATATTTGTTTTTCCCCAAACCCGTCACAAACAAAATCTACAATGACGAATTTCATAAATCCATAGCCATCTTGACCCATACAAGATCGTTGTTTGAGCCAGATCTCTGATACCATAATGTAACGTCCCCCATCCCAACCGAGGGACATTACGATGCAAAATACTCATAAAAAAAAAAAATTGCTAACTAATTTAATTCACTTACAGTTAACTCATTTCCTATAGATTTCATCTATGAATTAAAACAGATTTAGCTATTGTCTAGAACCATAAAATAGATGCATCTACAACATGCTAATAATCAACATGAAAAGCAGCTTAATCATTGACACAACAACACATTAATTATTCCTAAATACACATAGTTTATGCACAACAAATAACTCATGAAATAACACAACAATAAGATAAAACACTTATCTTTAAACAAGAGTTGTGCAACCAAATGGTTGGGACAAATGTTCCACCCAACCATAGACTGATTGTTCCAAATATCAACAGTCAGTCACCCCCAAGTTGAGGCTAGCAATAAAAAAATAGGGTGGTGATCCAGATTTTATGAGAAGAACAAAATGAAAACATATTATTAACACGTTCTTAACACAAAATAACAGAGATGCAATAAAAATGGTTTTCTATTCAATAAGGAAATAAGGTGAAACTATAAAATGTAGTGGAAACAAGCTTGTTGGAATGGTGGCGGCTTATCTCTGAGAAGAGACGTGAGGACTTGCTCATTCACAAGAAGATGATTACAATGAGGCTCTGAAGGCATTTTTACAATAAACAGGAATTCCAAAAAACCCTAGACATCTAAAAACCTAACCCTAGGAGATGAAGCGCCAAAAGTCATGTGGGCCCCGTTTGGGTAAGTTAGTACATCAACTTCCTGCGGTCGTAACTTTTGCATACGATCTCCGTTTTAGGCGTATGATATCCCGTTGGAAAATTATCGTCGAGGAGATTCATTTTGGGGGATAAATCATGCCTTCGAATATCATTGAGAATCGTGATCCCAAAAAAACTTCATTTAGGCCCTCAAAATGGCCCCGGAAGTTAAAACTGCTAAAAATAGTAAATTGCCAAAATTGCGAGAAAACTGTTTTGAGCTAATTGAAAAAGGTGGGTAGCCGCAAATATATAAGGTGGGTGGCCACCAATATCCATTTGGATAAATCATCCCTCCTTAGGAATCAATGGTCTCCATTGCATTGAGTTCCCCCATCAGATGAGGAAATTTCTGCTGAATTTGGCCCCAGGTGAGCCACTTTCCTTGGTGCAGGAGTTGCTCTGCTTTGATGACTTGATAAAGTTGGATCCTTTGCTGTCGAGTTCCCTTGATCTGTGTCTCCACAATCTGATCGTTGGATTCCTATTGTATGCAGTCGAGGTTGAGCTTTGTTGGTGTCAGTTGTTCCATTACGTCTGAGGTGTCCAATAATGGTGGGAAATAAGGGCAAAGGAGATCCACGTTGAACACTTGGTGTAGGCCAAAGAAAGGAAGAATGTTGAGATCAAAATAATTATTCCCCATGGTCTTGGTGATGGTGTATGACCCATAACGGAGTGGGTGAAGCTTCTGATTAGGTCATGTAGGGCGTTCTTTCTGCAAGTGCAACCAAACTTTGTCGCCCACCTAAAACTTATGTGGCACCCGATGTTGATCATGGCGCTACTTGTACTTGTCATTGGACTTATGTATGATATCCGGAACCTGTTAGCGGATGTGTTGGATCTTCTCAATGAACCCAGTGTATTTTTTAGCTTCAGTTGGAGCAGAAGATGAGTCGGTCGATGTGAGCGCAAGGGGAAGTGAAACATCTATGGGACCCAATTGTTGGAATCCCAACCCCACTTGAAAGGGGTTGTGGTCAGTTGATCTATGCAAGGATCGATTGTAGATATGTTGGATATAAGTAAGGCTCACATCCCATGTGCGAGGGTGCTTTGAATTATACATGAAAAGGATATGCACAATCATTTGATTTACGACCTTGGTTTGGCCATCTGTCTGGGGGTGGAAGGTCATGGATTTTGTGAGCTTGTTGTCCAGCAGTGACCAGAGGATCGAACATAATGTGCTGAGAAATCAATTGTCCTGATATAAAATAATGGTTTGTGGGATTCCAAAATGTACCCAGACTTGTTCAAATAAGAGCTTGGCAGTGACCTCTGCTGTGATGTTCTTCTTGCAAGCAACCAAAATTGCCATCTTAGAAAAGCGATCAAAAACCACAAAACACAGTTATTTCCCCTCTTGGTGGACGGGAGGCCTGACATGTAGTCCATTTATATGGATTCCCATGGCCTGTCAGGAGTAGGAAGAGGGGTGTACAGGCCCTGTTTCTTAGTGGTCGGTTTGGAAATAGCGCAGGCAGTGCAGGACCTTATATACTTGTTGAACTCCTATCGAAGTTTCATCCAGTAGAAATGTTTATGTAGCATCACCACTATATTTTCAATGCTGAAATGTCCTGCGACCCGATTTTAGTGGGATTCCCAGATCAACTTCGCTCACTTACTTGATGGAACACAGATATGGCCCAGATGACACAACAACCCATCCTGAAGAAGGAAATTATCAACAACTGCGTTTGCACCCAACATTTGGTAGGTGGTGGAAAATTCCAGTCTATCTCATAGAGTTGGGGCGATCCATAGGTCTCATGGTCGTAGGAGTCTAGCATTCTGGTGAGTGTCGTGACTGGCGGTCTACTAAGGCAATCAGCGACGTGATTGGTGCTTCTGTTTTATACTTTATGTTGAGGTGGAATTGTTGCTTCCTATTTTATACTTCATGTTGAGGTGGAATTGCTGCAAGTATGTGGACCACTTTTTATGGAGATCATTCTGCAATTTTCCTTGTGTCTACATGAAATTCAGTGGCTTATGATCAGTTTGGATGACTGTCTCCTTCCCAAGAATGTAATGTATCCACTGGCAGCAGGCTTACACAATGGAGTACATTTCTTTGTCGTAAGTAGGGTACTTACGGGCAACATCTGATAATGTCTCACTATGATAGGCCATGGGGTGGCCGTGCTAAGTGAGAATGGTGCCCATCACATAGTTTGAAGCATCTGTCTCGATCTCAAAGGGTTGTTGCAGGTCTGGTAGTGAAAGTACTAGGGATGAGCACAAGAGTTGCTTCAAATCATCGAACCCTTGTTGTTGGGACCGGCCCCACATAAAATTTTCCTTACCACCACCCCTAGTAATTTGGATGAGGGCCCATGCAATATGGGAGAATCCCAACACAAACCTACGGTAGAAATTGGCAAGGCCCAAAAACCTCCGAAGCTCAATGAGTGTGGGTGGGGCTGGCCAGTCACGGATGACTTGGATCTTGGATAGATCCACATTTATGCCACGATGATCAATTATGTATCCCAAGTAATGGACCTTGTCCATGTTGAAGGAGTATTTTTCCAAGTTGGCATATAGCTTGTGCTACCGTAGGGTGTGCAAAACTAGTTGAATATGATGCAAGTGTTCGACCGAAGTCTTGCTATAAATGAGAATGTCATCCAGATACACCACTACAACCATATTGGTGAATGGTCGTAGGATATCGTCCATCATCCTAATGAAAGTGGCTGGAGAATTTTTCAAACCAAAGGGCATGAACAACCATTCAAAAAGGCCTTCCTTTGACTTGAAGGTGATTTTCCATACGTCTATCTATTCTATCGGGACCCGGTGGTAACCAAACTTCAGATCAATCTTACTAAAATTTTTGGCCTACATGAGTTGATCAAGGAGGTTGTCGATTCGGGGAATCGAGTATCGGTGTCCAACTGTGATTTTATTAAGAGCCTGGTAATAAATGCAGAGTTTCCAAGTTCCATCTTTCTTCTGTACCAACACGATTGGGCTTTCACAAGGTGATGAGCTGGGACAGATGTGCCCCTTGTGGAGCAGTTCTTGGATCTGTCGCTTGATATCCTCATTCTCTAACATAGAGCAGCGATATACTGGCCCATTGGGAAATGGTGCGTCGGGGGTTAGATCGATGGGGTTCTTGACCTGGTAGTTAAGAGGTACCCCGGTAGGTGACGAGAAGATATCTGAGTATTCTTCCACGACCTTATCTACTTGCTTCTGATGTGTGGACAGGTCGACTGTTGAGACGTTGGATGTGGCTGTGATCTTTCGCTTATTCTAAGAGTGAATTATGAAGAAGACAAAATTCCCCATCTGAGAGATGAACTTCTTGCATTGCTTAGCATAGATCAAGGAAATAGCACTAGGTCGGACTGCCTCGGGTATCCTGTACAATTTCTTGTTCAAAATAATAATAACACCACGAGGCCTAGACTCATACACAACATCATGTTTCCATTAATAAGGTTGGCCCAAAATAACATCACAAACTTTGAGAGGAGAAACATCACACAATACCTCATCTTTGAAGGGCTTGATGTCATACGATAGTCGACACTGTTGGCTGACGCGAAGATCGCTTCCTTGGTGGAGCCATCAACTAGTGTAGGGTTCTGGGTGTGGCGTTGTTGGCAGGGCCAACTGCTTTATGACCTCTGCTGAGATGAGGTTCTTTTGGCTACCACTATCAACGATGAAGTGCAATGGGGTGCCTTTTACCCACATCTGTGAATGGAAGAGGTGTTCCCCTTCTTCTGGCTTGTCTGGTTCACCAGGCTGTAGCTTGGTGGTAGCCATGGTGGCACTAGGTTCTGTGTCAATGATTCATCTTCCCCTTTCTGGTTTTGGCTCAAAATCTAAACCTGCATCTAATTTAGAGGCTTTCACTTCAGCCACCAATCACTTCTTTGAGCGATAGTCAACAGTGTTATAACAAGGTCTCTTATGGAAGTCAGACCACTTCCCGATATCTTTATTTGTCTTTCCGGTGTCCTTCTTTTCTTAGGGCTTGGACTGGTTGTCCTGATACTATCCATATTTTCTTTGTCCTTTGTTCTATGGGTTGGGGCTTCCCTTTCCTTGCTTTTGTTGTGTGGGGTTCCCAGGCCCAAATTGCCGTGTCTTTTGTTTTAGCTTTTGCTCGATTTTGACGATATATCGGTAGGCTGCGTCCAAGGATGATATGTCTAGAAATTCCATTTCAGTCTGGATGTATCTATGCAGAGTGTCGCAATACTTGAGCACCATATGTCGCTCTGAATATTTGATACCCAACTTGGTGCACAAGGTATGAAAGATATTTGTGAAATCTGGCACTGCTTAGTCTCCTTCTTGCCACAGTTTGGTCCATTTGGTATACAAGTCATCATAACTTCCAACATGGTAGTATTGTTCCTTAATAGCATCCCTAATGGATTTCTAGGTGGTCGTGACTGTAAATAATGAGGGTTCCTTTGTTTGCTTTTTCTCACGGAAAGTTTCCAACCAATCTTTGACATGGGGAACGACTTTGAGAAGCGCAAAAGTAATATTTTCTCTTTTCAAAAAGTTATGGATAGAAAAATTCCCTTCTAGTAGATTCAACCACTTGTCTATAGCATTTACGTCTATCTGACCTTCAAATACAGGAATATAGAATTTTATTTGTACCTTGAAGGGGTGGCACCTCCGCTGGAAGAAGATTCGTCACTTGTTGGTAGTCGCCGAAGGATTTGTGCGAAACTATCCATCATCTTGTTCCTTTGTTGCGTGAGGGTTTCCTCAATCAATAGTTTGAAAGGATCTCCTGTCTCATCATATTTCTTTTCTCCTACCATGAGAGGTCACTTGGGCATGCGAGATCTTTTGTCCTCAAGAGAAACAAGCTTGAGATCCAACTCTTTGTACTCCAACCTCATTGGGGACATGCATTAAGATGACAAGGAGCAGACCGCTATGATACCACTGCTACGAATTTTATGAGCAAAATAAAATGACTACAGATTATTAACAGGTGATTAACAAAAAATAACATAGATATAGTAAAACTGTTTTTCTATTCAATAAGGAAATAAGATGAAACTATAAAATGCAGCAGAAACAAGCTTGCTGGAATGGTGGCAGCTTATCTCTAAGAAGAGATGTGATCGTTGCACTCATTCACAAGAAGATGCTTACAATGAGGATCTAAATGCCTTTTTACAATAAACAAGAATTCCAAAAACCTAACCCTAGGATATGAAGCGCCAAAAGTGATGTGGGCCCCGTCTGGGTAAGTTAGTACATCAACTTCCCAGGGTCGTAACTTTTGCATACAATATCCGTTTTAGACGCATGATAGCCTGTTAGGAAAGTATCATCGAGGAGGTTCATTTTGGGGGCTCAATCATGCCTTTGGCTATCATTGAGAAGCTCTATCCCGGAAAACCTTCATTTATGCCCTCGAAATGGCCCCGGAAGTTAAAACTGCTAAAAATAGTAAATTGCCAAAATTGCCAGAAAAATGTTTTGAGCTAGTTGGAAAAGTTGGGTAGCCACCGATATCCAAGGTGGGTGCCACTGATATCCACTTGTATCAGGAGGTCTCTCATAGTCCACTAACAGCTCATAAAACTCACAACCCAATTGATATTCTCCTACATCTATCCCGATTTTTCACCATCTCTCTTCCTCTTGACCTATCCAACCCAAGGAATGTACCCCTTCACAAATATTAGTCCCTCAAGCATCTCATTCATTTATCGGGGTATCTATGGCACATAAAACTATGAATATCTCAGTTGGGAACTCAAGGGAAATTGCTGCGAGGAAAACTATTAGCAAACCAACAACAAACACTTGTTGTTTTAGTGCAACTCACATGGAAGTTCACTCTTCAGGCCTGAAAACCTGGCTCTTCCATTTTCTAGCTCCAATTCTCTAAAATTAAGATCCATCTTGCTCTATAATTTTCCCTTCATGGCTACATCATCTTCAAGATCAATTTCTTTCTCTCTACTTTCTCCTCATGCACCAAAAACTCAATGTGTAAAATAGTTGTCACAACCCATAAAAATTTCCTCCCTTTGGCTTTCCTTTCTTGACTCACACTCTTTTGCAAGATGATTGTACTCAACCTCCATGTTCCTAATAACTTTGGGATGTGACCACTCACACCCACCCTCTTACATGTATTCAATTATTGGATTTGGGAACACTCAATCAGAAATTGGAAGGTTCATATACAATTAGCAAACACAGGAAAATGGGTTGAATTAATGTACATAGGTATTTCCCCGTTGGACCCCTCTTGGCCATTATCCTAGACACTCCCCTCTATTGTGGATTAACTCAGCCCCCATCTCTTGTTCATGTCCCCTTGGCAATTGGCATCACATTATTATTATTATTAAAACATTGAAATACAATTAGCATATTACATCACTTTGGTTGTAGCCACAAATTATATCTACACAAGCATTACTTAAACCGAGGATTATAGTGGGGATTTTACATTATCATACTTGCAAATAGGAAAATTCCTGAGTTGTAGGAGATCACTAGAAGAGAATTCAAAGACATGAGAAAGTAAATTTCCACTAATTCCATGTGTTCAAGATTCTAAAGCATCTTGGATTTCAATCTTGGCTTGGTGTTCAAGAGATGATTGAAGAAGGATTCTACAAGAAACTAAAATTGGTTCAATGTTAACATTAAAATCAAGTAGATTCTTCTTGGTTGTAATGTTCAACATTAATTTATTTTACTTGGGATGCACTCATTGATTTTGGTACAATATATAGTTCTTGTGATTTACAGAGATTCACACAAACATGTGATTTTGAGAGATTCTACATAATATGTATTTCCCTTATTTTAGTCATTTCTTTCTTGAAAATACAAGGATTACATTATAAAAAGAATTGAATATTTTACTAGTTCAAGGGGGATTATTCAACTTTTTGTAATTGGGGGCATATTCATATTATAATTTAAGGATTGAACATATGGTTCACTTCAATGGGGTATATTCATTTTCTATTTAAAGAAATCATTATGTCAAATTTTGAAAATTTGACTAAAATAAGGAATATTTGTAATTTTTATTGGAGCATATTTGTATTTGAAGCATTGATAAGATTCAAGTGAAATATTGTATTTATGGCTTCTTTCATCGAGGATATAAGAGGGTCAAAGCCAAGCCCTTATAACTCTCTTGTGTACAATGTCTCTTGTTCTTCATGCTCTTCATTTTCCAATTGTGTGTACTTCATAAGAAACTCATCATGTATAAATTAGTAAACTTGTTCACTTATTTAGAAAAATTAGATGGAGCAAAGAACTATAAGGCTTGGAGTCATCACATGCAAAACATGGTAATTTATAGTGAGTTGTGGAAATATGTATGTAGTGGCGATAAAGCTCCAATTAAGCCTATTAATGCTAGAGAAATGACAAAATCGGAATTGAAAGATGAAAATACATTTGCACTTATGAGATATTATGTAATTGATTCGTACATATTGAAAATGTGACTAATTCTTTGAATTCATGGAAGATCTTTAATAAAATGTTTAATAATCAACCTAAATAGAAATGAGTTGATCTCCATATAAAGCTCCTTAAGAAAATATTAGTTGAGGGGTAGATGTTTCTGAGTACATCTCTTGCTTAAAAAATATCAAACATGGAATACTAAAATGTGGATTTAAGGATGTGGAAGAATTTTTTATGACCTCAATATTGATCAATGATTTACCACCATCTTATAAATATTTCTTGGAAGCCTTGCAAATCTATAGTAAATTGGAGAATCAAACTTTTGATTCCCTTAGTGACTTATTGGTACAATATGACACAAATTTTGGTAAATATTAGAACTTGGGGTAAGATATTCACTTTACGAACACAATAAAAGGAGACATTTCGAGAGGAAGAGGCACTTACAATGAAAGTTTTAAAGGAAGAGGAAAATTCAATAATCCAAGAAATCGAGAGTATGGTCATGGTC